>JAKZGU010000144.1:0-99142 GCA_022837005.1 Calonectria pteridis
GATTTTTTATATAATAAATATAAAAAATTTAATTATAATTATAATAAAATTTTTTTAATAAAATATTTTAATTTTAAATTATAATATTATTTAGATTAATATAATAAGTTTTTTATTTATTAAAATAAATCTTATTAAGAACTTAATTTAATATCTTTTTAATTAATATTTTATTAATTTATAATATTTTATAACTTAAATAATTAATTAATTACTAATTAATATAAATAAATCCTAAGATAATTAAATAATATAATTAAGATTATAATTAAAATAATAATTACTAAAAATCTTTTTATTATAATAATAATTATTATTTTATTTATTTTAGCTAAATAAGGCCCCTTTTAGTATTTAGAAGAGGGTCATATAATACCCTTAATCTCGCTTCCTACTATATTCACACTAGGCACCTAGCCGGCGCCTTAGGCCTTGATGACCGTAATCCCTTTGGTCAATTCAACATTCCAACAATTATATCATACTTGCTTCTAGTAAAAAAAAATGATGAAAAGAAAAAAGTGGTAAGTTCAACTATGAGACCCAGGAACTAGACATACAAGTAGTGTTCAACAATAGGTTTGGTCGTCAAAATGCTTTCGCCCTAACCAAAAGAACAAATATCGGATGGTGCATTTGCTCCCCTCGTGCGTGCAAAATCGCCTTGGCTTGCTCCATAAAATTGTCAGGACCCTTCAGAGCTTGCCGCCAAGCTCCCTGATAGAAAGAACCGCACCATGAGTAAGTCATTACCTTTAACTAGTCTCATTATTTCGAAAAACAAGAAATATGCAGGCTAGCAGACGGTGTTCAGTGAGATGCTGGTGTAGGCTGCGTTAGTCATTTCCGTCAAGCTTAATTATAGGTTTGAATGCAAAGCATGATGACAGTAATATTGAATGCAATCCGTCATGACTTGGCATGGAATAATCGGATGTGAGTTGGGCAGTACGAATACTGCTTGTGCGTGCGTGCGTGTGTGATTGAGAGGGGCTTGGACAAGGATGCGGGCGGCTCTGACGATCGATAGGTAGTCCAGCAGGGTCCAACAAGGATGTCACGGTTATTGGATCGGTGGCTTTTTCTTGCTCAAGGGTGATGGTGGGGGAAGAGGCTAGGTGCGTCTTGGCACGGATTTTATATTGGTGGTCATATCGAAGGTCTGTCTAGAAGGTTATCTCCGCTGCGTTCTGTGAGGCTTTCTGCGGTATTTTTAGTCAGGCTGTTTGACTTTATTGGGTAAAGCTTATTATGTTGACTTTGGCCACCTTAAGGATGACAATGATGATACTTTGTGGATGGAAGAGTGGGTTTAAGATTGGCTTCAGAAAGTTTTTCAGAGACTTGTGTACATGCAGTAGCTGGGGCTCACCACTCTCTATCTACATCCACAACCCAGAGTCTAGTTATGACTGCTGATTCCCAAGCACATCTGAAGTCGATACAGAACTATGTCTTGATGCTCCTGTCTGTGGTCGAAGATATGGTACTCACATTGTGATAACGAGCATCCAATCTGTGGTTGAGGCGCCCTTAGCTGTGCAAATAAAATTTACCTAAGAAACACGGACGTCTTTTATACTTTAGCCACCACTTTGAAAACCCTTTACTGCCTCTTTCAACGCATTGTACTCAAAGACAGGTGGAAACCCCAGTCGTGGCGGTGAGACAATGTCCGGCAAGCCACGGTCAGCCGCAAATTGAATGCTAATACCAGGTACCCTTAAATATTCATATGAGATAAATTTGTAACCGGCGACATTGATAAACTTTCCAAAAGAAAATCCTCCTTCTCTAGCAAATTTTCAGACGCGAGGTTAACAGATGCGTTGGCATAAACTCTCATGAGGGTAGCGTCCGAAGATATCACGATAAACCTACATTCCATATGCAACTTAGTTTCAGTCGCCCGTCCCCTGGTCTAGAACCTTTTTCGGCTAACCTGGCTCTGTGCGCAACGTGTTCGAGACGGAGGGCCAGAGACAAACCAGCTTCTCAGCCAGCCATTTTGGAGAAGTGGCGTAGAACTATTGACAATTTTTGGTGGGGCCATGAGGCCTCGCGACAGAAATTACCCACCTCAGTTGCGCGGCGCGGCCGACAGCGCTAAGAGCAACCAACCGGGCCGCGACTAGCCCTGAAACACCCCACAAAGCAGGGCAATAGTTCGATGCATCTGGGTTCAATAGAGCCTGCAGGAACAGGTCCACCTTGCCTCAAACAAAGGGAGCAGCAGGAACTGGCCACATTCATAGCTGCCTGAGGTGGCCCGCAGCGGCCAGCAACAACAGCTATAAAAGATCTAAATAGACCTTCAATCGAATGATGAAGATGTTTCTTACGCATCCAAAGTCATAACCTCCAACACCACGCCCTTCTTTCCAAAATGTTGTCTCCCACTCAGCTAGAGGATCTTCCTGTATTCTCTCCTGATCATGCCGCTGAGGGAATCTATACAATTCCTAGCGGCAAGAAGAAGGAGCTCACCGCCCATGGGCCAGAAATCGAGACCAAGATCTGGTTCAAGAGTCCTGTATGTTGAGCCATGATGGAAAGACACCTGACCTTTCTAATCCATTCATCAGCCTTTGAAAAAAGATACTATTCAGAGAATCCATAACCTCCAGCTGGTCGCAGAGTCTCACGATCAAGGTTTCAGTGACGATGAACTCGCTGGTAACTGGACCTGGTTTGAAATTGCCATTTTGAAGGATGAGCATTCGCAGCAGCCAAGATTTAAGGACGGTATTGAGCTTGTTTGGGTCAGCCACAAGAATCGCTTTCTCACTAGTCAATATGGATGGGTATGTCATGACTCGTCATTTTCAACCTTCAAGAAATGCTAAACATTGCACTAGGAACAAGGCGTAGAATTCGACAAAGAACATGACATTTTCCGACTTCTTGAGGTGATTCTTGCCCAGCACCATCCTTTCTCATGGATTACGTGGTGGATCGCATGAACTAACACTTTCAAGGATGGAAACGTTATTGCTGTTCGCCTCTGTGCTCGCTTTCAGGCTTGGGAAATCAAAGCTCGAAAGGGATATCTGGTTCTTCACCTAGGAAGCCCTGGTAAATTCGCTTTATCTATTCCTAATGGAACAATGCTGACCTTATCTTCCACCAGTCAAGCGAGAATCTCTTGAATTTGGCCAGACGAAGGAAGCTATCTTGAGTATTCAGGAGGTCTTCCAGGAGGTCAACAGCCACATCTTGCCAGATTCAATGTTGATTTCCGCGCCTCCCGGGGATCTCTTGTTCCGTGCTGAGATGCTCACGTCTGCTGGGGAAAGACCTCTGCGAGTTCTATCATTGGGTAAGTCAGCAAGGCAAATCCCTTTCGTTACCCTGCTAACCCAAGCAGATGGTGGCGGCGTCCGCGGTGTTGCAGCTCTTAAAATATTGGATGAAGTCATGAAGAAAGCTGCACCAGGCAAAAAGCCTTGCGAGGTATTCGATATGATCGGCGGCACCAGTACCGGAGGGCATGTTATACTCCCCGTATCATACACGTCTTACTAACAAAGTACAGGTTCATCGCCATCATGCTTGGTCGATTGCAAATGACTATCCAAGAAAGCCTGACTCAATACCAAGATTTCATGAACGTCGTCTTTCCAAGCAGCCGTTGGACAAACGTCAGTTTGGGGGCAACCGGCTCGAAATGGGATGCCACCGTGTTAGAAACCTGCATCAAGAAGCTTATCAAACAAAGGCTTGGAGTTAACCCGGATGAGGTCTTGCTCCTAGACGAAGAGAGCGCCAAAACCTGCAAAGTGTACGAGACCAGGAAATAATATTCCCGTGCTGGTTCTGTTATGCTAATCATCATCGACAGCCTACTCACGGCGACCAAACGCGAGGGGGCCAACAACGGCGCTCCGGTTGTGTTCCGCTCATACGAGAACCCATTGGAGAAATCGGAACTTCCAGGAATCAAACTTTGGGAGGCAGCTCGCGCAACTTCAGCAGCCCCCATGTACTTTGCTCCACTAAAGGTTGGAGATTACGAGTTCATGGATGGTGGGCTGCAAGCCAACAACCCCCTGGGATGGTAAGTCATTCCATAAACCTCCTTCTTTAATCTCGTTTATTGACATTGAACAGGGTTTGGAACGAGGTTCTTAGTGTTTTTGGACCTTCACGCCCAGCCGACTGCTTCCTCAGTATTGGAACAGGAACTCAACCCACCGAGAGGATCTCTGATGTACGCAACGTTGGTGGCTTCGCCAAGTCCATCGCCAGTGTCGCCACAAACAGCGAAATTACCAACATTCTCTTCCGTTCGCTAATCAATGCCTTTGCTCCCAAGCCCATGGGCAAGAAGTACTGGAGATTTAATGTCGGCGATGGACTTCCTGAATGGGTGGAAGAGAATGGAGAATTCAAGTGGAAGTTTCTTGAGGCTAGGGTGGAGGGAAAAGTCGGCGACTTGGACGATGTTAAGCTGATTGAACATACTAAAGCCCAGGCGGAGAAATATCTTGGCCTTCCGGGAGCGATAAAGATGGTCGAGGAATGCGCTGAGGCCCTGAGGACCTAATTTTGTGCGAAGCTTGCACAACTCGAGCAAAGTTTTGGCGAACTGCTTTTTTTGTCGATTAGATGGCAGAACTAATGATCAAATCTCATGAAGTAACACAAAAATTAGACAGGAAATATGTCATGAGTTACACAAAATGCATTTCGAGGATTGAATTTCTCTACCGTTGTACTCAGCCAAAACAATATCACAAAAGACAACTACTGGATAGATGGCTGCAAAATCTGAAGTTTAACAGTACAAATCATAATTTAGTTATTTCTTCCCATTCAATATCTAAATGCCTGACCACCAATAGGTTTCGTCCACATTGAAGGAGCTCTCTAAGGCCTTGTTCTTATCAATAGCACTGCTGTCACTGATGATCAATTTATAATCACCTGCCTCAACACACCATTGGTTCCGCTCTTCATCAAAGTATGATGCTGCATATTTCCGCGCCACTTCTATCGTGACTTCCTTGCTCTCTCCAGCATCAAGTTCAGTTTTGGCAAACCCTTTGAGCTCTTTGATGGGCCTGTTGACCTTGGCAGGCTGTGTTGGCTGGACATACAATTGAGCAACCTCAGCTCCTCTTAATGATCCAGTGTTGTGCACTTTGAATGTGGCGTAAATTGAGCCATCAGCAATCTTCACGCAAAGATCAGAAAATGAAAAGCTGGTATATGATAGGCCATGTCCGAAGAGAAAATTGACTTCCTTGTCAGCGAATTCGTAATAGCGGTAACCCAGATAGATATCCTCGCCGTACAATGTACGGCCGGCTTCAGTGCGAAAGTTGAGAAAAGATGGAACATCCTGCAAGCGTTTAGGAAAGCTCAGAGATAGTTTGCCGGAAGGGTTATAATCGCCAAAAATCACATCCGCGATAGAATTTCCCGTCTCATTCCCTCCGTTCCAAGCCTGGAGCACAGCAGGCGTTGTGTCAAGCCAAGGCATCTCCTCGGGAGTACCAGTCTGCATCACCACAACAGTTTGCGGGTTCGCAGCCGCAACACCGGATATGAGCTGGTCCAAAACACCCGGCAACTTCATGCTAGCACGGTCGCTGCTCTCCGTTTCCCAGTCGGCATTCAAGCCACCGCAAACAATGACTTGATCGTGCTCCTTCGCCAGTTGAATAGCTTTTTGAATCTCTTCTTGTGCATCAATGACTTTGCAGCAACCAACACGAAGGGAGCCACTTCCAACCATGGTATTGTTTGGTTTCAAAGTGAAGCTGGGTGCCGAGGCAAACTCCACCTTCACTCGGTAGGCCTGGTCCTTCTGCAGGTTGATCATCCCATGTTCTTCAATGATGCCGCAACCATAGAAGGCATCTCCAAGCACCTGTTTTGTTGCGTTATCGACAAGAAGTTTGCCGTCGATGAAGAGCTTTGCGGTTCCGCAAACCACAACCCCAAACTCGTAGGCGCCATCTTCTTCGACAATCAGAGTTCCCTCCAAGTCACCGTACCAAAGATCTTGGAGCTTCGGGTTTGAGTAATCTGCAAGGTAAATCTCCGTGTTTGTCAGCCATAGCTCATCTACAAGGTGCCTGGATTGCACTGTAGGTGGCTCATTGTAAACCTTCCAACTCATTCCAGGCTTTCCGTCCCTGGGCTGCATCTGGCCCCCCAGTAGTGGAAGCAGCTTATGAGTATAAGCACCGACAGTATAGGTAGGTTGTAAGCCCAACTTTTCGCTAATACCATCATATGGGGTGACGGTATAGTATGGGTTCAAAGAAGCGGAACCACCGCCGCAGTAGGTGGACACCTTGGCGTTGGGTCCAATTACCAAGGTTTTCTTGTCTTTAGATAGTGGCAGGACAGATTCATTCTTAAGTAGAACAATACTCTCATTTCCAATCTTTCGAAGCAAGGCCGCGGTTTCAGGAGTATTCTTCATTTCCTCGGGTCCGTTCTCTTCAATGTTAAGTGCGGCACATTTCTTGACAAACTTCAGCACCTCCAGAACATGAGGAAAGATCTTGCCTGATGTGACAGCGAATTTTAGAAGATGGCCTCGGAACATGGGTGGGCCCGGCATTTCGAGATCAAGACCGGCCTTGATTGCTTCAACGGTGCTGTAGAGGCCATGCCAATCACTCATGACCAGGCCTTCCCACCCCCATGCTTTGCGAAGCAAGTCTTGAATCAGTTTTGAGTTGTCACAGCAAAACGTGCCATTGACGCCATTGTAGGCTGTCATGAACGCGCCCGGCTGTGAGTGTCGCACAACAAGCTGAAATGGCAGTGCGTAGATTTCGCGGAGTGCCCGTTCAGTGACGATGGCTTGAACGGCATTGCGTTTATGTTCATGTTCATTGCAGACAAAATGCTTGATAGTAGCCTGGATCCCGGTGCTTTGAATGCCCCGTACCAGGGCTGCAGCGCCGAGCCCGGCTAGAAACGGATCTTCTCCAATCGACTCAAAGCCTCGGCCGCCAAGAGGTGATCTTTGCATATTGATTGTAGGTCCTAAAATGACGTGCACGTTTTTGGCAAAAGCTTCTTCTCCCATTTTTCTTCCGGCCTCTTCCAGAAGTTCTTGGTTGAAAGTGGCCCCCAAGGCAGTTCCGCAAGGGAAACACGCTGCAGGTACGCTATTAAAGAACTTTGTGCCTCTCAGGCCATTTGGGCCATCTGAAAGTCGAATGGAAGGAATGCCATGTTCAGGTAGAGCTTTGGTATGCCAAAAATCGATTCCTATGGTCACCCAATGTTGGCTTAAACGATTCATAATCCAATATTTCTGTACAGTGCATACCTGATAAGAGGGAAACCTTTTCGTCCAAGGAGAGCTTTCGAAGCGTCTCTTCCACGTCGACCCCGGCCATTCCCTTGTCGTGATCAACAGAAAATTGTTAAACAAGTGAAGGCTAGTACAAGTACAGTCGTAAGATTAGATTTTCTTTGGAGTTTCTTCAATACAAATACCAAGAATCAAAATGAATATGTCGAGGGATAGCTCGACATCCTCTGATATGCGAACCATGGCCAACACCAAGATCCACTCGGGAATCGTGCCGCGCGACGAGGATGAGAACGCCCCACCAAGTTCGAACCCCGACAGCGCCGTTGTTTAGCCACGATTTAACCACCAACCCTTGCCAAATGCGGCGTCAACGGTATTTCGGACCGTCTTCCCGCCACCGTCAATCTCACAATCAGCCAAGTTTATCTAGGTATCAGCGAGACAAGATTATCTGCGGTGTTATCTGCGGTAACAGTTCCGACCAGAATATCGGGATCGAAACCGATGAAATGGTATTCCGATAAGTCTTGAGAATTAAATGCTTAGTGCTGTAGGTGGTGTCTGCCACCGCTAAGACACGCGTGGCTTGGTCGCCAGGCGGCTTTGGAAAAACTTTCCGAAAATACCAGAATAAGGCGCAGTTAGTCAATATTCGCATAGAATTTGTATGAAACTGCCGTTGTGTCTGGTGAAGCGAGGTCTCCAATTTGGTAGAATGAAAATAAACAGCGTTCATCCCTCGAATCAAGAAAGAAATATAACGGCAAAGTAGTATCGAGCTTTGCTAATCTGACCATGATTGTAGCGATATTAGTATGGCCTAGCGAAAGCAAGGTCACTAGTGCAAGTCTAGCTTGACTCGCTCGTCATGAACAAAGATGAGGAGGCAGGGCTGAAATAGCGCAATTTCTTATCATCCCCAGGGTCTACTCCACACCAATATCTCTAATAACACTATGGAAGATAGACTCCTCATACCCAGATAATCGGGACCCAACCCGAGACATAGCTGTAGTAAGACAAACTTCACCTAATCAGTGGTGATGCCAGACCCACGAATCTACACTGTATCCGTCTATCCCCAGATAGCAAAAGCAATCCGCATTGTGGCTCCGGGGTAGGTATCCGCAGCAATCATGATTCTCAAACTCCAGGCCATTCCCGTTTTGAAGTGGTCGTATCTCTTTTCCTACTTCAGGCTGAAAATCTGTCATCTTATTAAATCCAATTATCTATTAAATGCGGCACGATCCATCTGCTTGGTGAAATCAATTATTCATCCCGCACACCAATCCAGAATTTTGTCCTCGTTGCAGATCAAGTCCATCCACCCACCCATCCAAACCATGGGTATTTTTGCCACTTTGTGGGAACCCCATGTCCCCAAGTCGTCCAAGCTCGTTCTGGCGATGCTCATGGCTTGCGCGACCATCACATCTGCCGTACGTTACGGAATCAAGCCATCTAAAATATCCACTGCTAATAGTTTGAGAAATACAGACAGTAGGATTTGATGCCTCGATGATGTAATTTTGCGTCTCTCCTTCCAAATGGCAAACAGTAATCTTACTTTTTATTACAAGAATGGATTGAACATCCTCCCATCTTATACCGAATATTTCAATGTAACCACTGCCACCAAGAGTCTCAGCACTTCAGCCACTTACATTGGTGGTATTCTCGCCGGCTTCAGCTTCCCCCACGTTGTAGATCGTCTCAGCCGGAGGACAGCTCTCCTCTTGGCGGCCTCAGTTACACTATGCTTTCATCGCTATCCAGGCCGCATCTCAAAACATGGCCATGTTTGTTGCATCTAGGATCGGCCTTGGCTTTGGAAAATCGTGTACTATGGTCGTAGCTCCCATCTATCTCGCAGAAACATTCCCACACAAGTACCGCGGATGGGGTTTGGGTCTAATCAACGACTTTTATTACATTGGTAGTTCATGGTTGGTTTTTCAACAGCAAACGGTCTAACATGTGTTTAGGTGTCCTTATTGCTGCCGGCGTAACATACCGCAGCGCCGAGTTCAATTCCACCTGGGCATGGCGACTTCCATCGCTCCTACAGGGTTTTTGGAGCCTTCTTTGCATTTCTGTGCTTCCATTTCTACCCGAATCCCCTAGATGGCTCATTTTCCAAGGACGAAACGAAGAGGCCCTGCAGGTGCTGGCTCAAATTAGCTTCGATGGTGACAGTGACCACCCACTTGTTCTTGCTCAGCACAAGGAAATTGTCGACACCATGGAACACGAAAACTCGACCATTGGAAAAATGAAATTGAGTGAGATTCTGAGAAGTCGGAGTGCCCTTAAGAGACTTAGCCTTGTGTTTAGTTGCGCGTTAGCAACAGTCGCTGTTGGTTAGTATCTTGTTCCATCTTGCCAAAATCCCAAGCTAACCGTAGCAGGAAACCAAATTGCCAGCTAGTAAGCCACTGCAAAAGTCATACCTACTATTGAGAAATGAACTGACCTTGGCGAAGTTATTTTGGTACAATGTTGGAAAACGCAGGTATTACGGATACCAACACTCAACTCCAGATTGTAAGTAAATAAACTCGGCTGCATGTATCCAAAGCTAAATCTTGTCACAGAACATCATCCTGAACGCTTGGTGTCTTGTCTGTGCGCTGGTGGGCACCTATGCAGCCGACAAAATTGGCCGCCGCATGAGTGCACTGGTATCCACCACGCTCTTAACCATCTTCCTCTTCCTCATCGGCATCTTTATCAAGCTTTACAGCGGTTCTTCCAATAAATGTCAGATTTATGGAACCGTGGCCTGCATGTTTTTGTTCATGGGATCCTACTCATTTGCGTGGACCCCGCTGTGCTATCTTTACCCCCCAGAAGTCCTCAACTACGCCCTGCGCGCTCAAGGCATGGGTGTCAATACGTGGACCTATTTCAGCTTCGGCCTCGCCTTTGTATTTGCCTTCCCCTTCGCGCTTGATTCTATGGGCTGGAAGGCGTACATTATGAACGCAAGCTGGAATGTCTTGTTGATCCTGTTCATTTACTTCCAATGGGTGGAAACAAAGGGCAAGACTTTGGAAGAGATTGACGAAGCCTTTGAGGGTGCCAAGCACAGCGATGTGCCTAGTATAGCACAGCTCGAGTCGGGAAAGGTTGACTTTGAGGTGCTTACTGCTTGTAACACCAAGACAAAGGAGTAGCACGGCTAGGCTCTCTCATCATCCGAGCGCAATAGAGACAGGCAATCACAACAAATGCAACATAGTGCTATAAAGCTTCAAGCGTATTATATTCAGCGTTCACTTAGGATATATACTGAAATCTATGATACAGGAAAAAGAATGTACAAAAAAGATAAGAGACTGCTTATTTCATAGCAGCCTTAGTCTCGTCCTCAGATGGGCTAGACTCAGCCGGGAAATCTCCACCGATACCATCAATGTCGCAGACCTCAAGTCTGGGGCCTGTGTAGTTCTTGCGGCCGTCAAAGACCCAAGTGAGACCAGCGATGATGAGGATAACGCCAAAGGCAGCGATACAGTAGTTCATGTTGGAAGTAGTGACGATCTCCTCGGGAGGGAAGACGAAGAGAACGGTGGTCAGGATTGACCAAGCAATACCGATCAGGTTGCAGAACCATCGCATGGGGGTGCTGAGCTTGAAAGATCGAGACTCGGGCAGCATGTTTCCTCCGCGCAGAACGTTGATCGTTGGGGGGATAGCGTAGGTGACACCGAGAGCGACGACGGAGGCAGCGGTGATGGCGTTGAAGGTGCTGCTGGATCCGAGCAGAATAAGACCAAAGATGATGACCCAGACGGCGGTCCAGATGAGGGCGTTGACGGGCACATCAAGAGTAGGGTGAACGGTGGCAAAGACACTGCTGAAGGGAAGACCTCGATCTCGGGCAAAAGCGTAGGTCATGCGAGCACTGGTGGTCATGATGGCGGTGACAGTGAAGACCATGCACATGAGGGGGAACATGACAAGGCAGACACTGCCAGCCTTGTTGTTGGTAGCATCGAAGAAGATCTGCAGAAGGGGTCCAGCGCTAGACTCGAGGACGGTGTTGACATCCTTGAGGACGAAGAGAAGGCAGCTCAGGAAAATGAATCCAGAGACCATACCAATGGCAATGCAGTAAATCATGATCTTGGGACCTTCCTCGCGGGCGTTGGGGATCTCCTCAATCATGTGGGCAGTAGCATCGAAGCCGCTATAAAACCAGTTAGTTTGTTCGATGGCATGTTTCAAGACAGATGGAAAACAGTCACGTACGTAAGAGCAAAAGCACCCTGCAAAAGACCAAGAAGCCAAGCAAGACCATCGGGCCACTCGACGTTGTTGATGAACTTTCCGTAGACGAATTCGCCGCTCTGGTAGTTGGGAGAAGCGCAAGCCAGGACGGTGATACTGATGATGATGAATCCAGCCATGCTCCACATGAAGGCGGCCTTGTTGAAGAGGGGGAGAATGCGGGTCGCAAAGGTGTTGATGACGAGGGCCAGGATGGTGAAGGCGACGTAGATGAGGAACTGGTGCCAGGTCTTGGCCTCGTAGCTGGGGTTCATGAAGGCAATGGTGTCGACGATGATGGTGCTTCCGAGCAGAGGAGCCGTGGCCGTCAGGGCGACCCATCCCGCGACGTTGATCCATCCCGTCACGTAGCTGATGCCTCTCGACCAGCGGGGCCAGCTGACAATGGCGGCCCAGTGGTACTGGCCACCGGCGGTGGGATAGGCGGACAGGAACTCGGCGAGGGAAGCGGCCAAGCACAGGTTGCAGAGGCCCGCGACCATCAGACCCCAGATGACGGCGCTGGGTCCACCCGAGGGCAGGGCGAGGTTGATGGAGGTGGAGAGGGCGGTCCAGGTGTTGAGGATGGCGAAGGCCAGGCCCAGCATGGAGAGCTTGCCAAAGTTGCGCGGCAGCTCCTGCTTGTGGCCGAGCTGGGCGAGGGCAGCGGCATCGTCGCTGACGGCACCGGCCGAGGGCTTCACGGGTTCGTGTATGTCGTCCATGGCCAGGATGGATTGCGGGTTGGTCGGTTGGTTGTGAAGTGAAAGGAATGGAACGCCGATCACCACCAGGTTTCTGGGGGGGCGCACGATTCCTTTAAGAATAACGCCCTGCGGTCTCTACCCTCTCTACGCCAGACACGACAAATGTGGAGTCTTCTCTCTACCAAACGCGCGCGCGCTCTCACTTACACCCAACTCTCCCTCTCAATCGGACCGGAAGCTGACCGGCTAACGACTCTGGGGTCCCCGCCCAGCTCCGGCCCGTTATCAAGGCGGTCCCAATCTGTTCGCGTAACAAGCTTTGGCAACGAAGAGCAAAGGGTAGTGAGGCTCACCCTCGGTCTCCGCCGTCCCCACAAATCCTGACGTCGTGTTGGTGTGTGTGGGTGTGGTGTCGCCTCACGCCTCACGCCCCTCTCCCCGGGGCAGAAGGCTCAAACCGTTCTAGAATGGCGCTGCCCACAATTTTGCGGCATCGGGCGCATTGCTGCAATCGGATCCGTGGTCCCCCGCGGCACGTCTTTTTTGCTTCCAGAAGGCTGCCGCCGAAGGGCACATCTGGCATTGATTGCATGGCCCAATTTTGGCTAGGACCAGCTGAGACTGGCGCCACGCACGCCCTTCCCGTGTAGTTTGCGTCGTCGCCCGCGCCCTGAGAGAGAGAGGGTGGTATCGGCAGGCTCAACGGGGATTTTTTTTGCCATGGGTGTGAAAGAGGCGAGACAGATTGCGGCTCTTCTGGGTATACTGCGGATTTTTCCAGTCTTGGCATCGACGTCAAGCGAAGCGGGAAGCCGTCTTGGCGATGGACATGTAAGATGAACGACGACGTTACAACAGTGGCAAAGAGCTTACCCTCTGCAGAACACCAGGCAAACACGGTGAACGCGCGGAAAAGGGGAGATCATCAATCGGCATCCACCCTATCTCCTCCATGGCAGCATCATGAGGCCACTCGGCGGCCGACAAAATACCTCAAAAAAATGATAATCCACCGAGAGCAGCTCCTATCACCAGACATGTTTTCCTCGCCCCAGGGCAGGGCAGGGCAAAGCGGCATTGTTATCAGGCTTGGGTTCCGCGGTCCGTCGCCACCTCCGCTGGGGTTCCCCGCGGGTTGAGCTCGTGGGAAATGTGGCCAAAAAGCGGACCGCGCAAAAACGCTTAATTTACTCGACACGTAACTTGCTTTGCTGTGCTGTGTGTGGTTTTTCGCCGTCGTGACGGGGTTGCAGGTGGCCCGTCCGTAAGCTAGACAAGCCGACTTAGCCGGCTGGCTCCAGTAAAAGACGAATCGCTCAACCTACAGCGGGGACGCACCCCGGAGCCGCCGTGAGCTTGTCCGTGGAGAGCGCCCGTCGTGCGATTGGGCAGGCAGCAATTTCTATTATATAACGGCCCTGGAGAGAGAGAGAAAAAGCTGGAGAAAAAGGGCCAGGCTGACCAGTATTCGCGGATGCACATGAGTCCAAGTGGCCCTCCCCCCGTTTGACAGCAGCTTGCTTTTTTGCCAAGGGGGCCATCCCATCGCCAAGCCTGGGGTCGATCCCTGGCGGCCGTTCCTCTGGGCGATCGATCCACACCTGTTATCTGTGATAGAAAAAAACATAATGGCCGTTACGTGGGTGCTGGGTGGTGCTGATACGGCTCAGGCCGCGCCCGGTTTTAAGGTGTTCGTGCAGGAACGCGACAGGAACAGGTCTGGCATGGGAAGCGAACAATACCGATCCAACGATTCGGAACTTCATCTGCCGCTGTAGCCTCACTTGACCACAATCGGCGTTAGCTCACGTCTTTGTAATCGCCTAACCTGCGGTCGCGCCGGAACTAAACGGCCATAACCCGCCCGCTAGTGCACTCCAAATCTACTCCAACTCCCCTCCATCAGGGTCCCGTATGCTCCGGGGTGTTGAGTAATTGCAACTGCGTACGCATTAGGTAATAATCTTGTCCAGAGGCCAATGAACGCCGTGAAGAAGCCAATTCCCCAGCTTCCCTCCGCCCGATCGATAACCCCAATCTCATGCATATCCACCGCTGCTCCAGACGGGGTGAAGGACCTCGGCTGTCGCACGCATGAATTGGCCAGGCTGTTTCTTCTCCTCATCCGACGGCACAAGTGTTTCTCCAAATGTCTTCTCTCGCCGTCGTCGTCGTCGGCGGGAACCTGCGAGCTAACGTCAGATCATTTCTTGGCCCATCCCCACTCGGCGCGGGTCGTTCCAAATGGCGCCATGGGTAGTAGCAGAAATACGGAGCTAGAAACACAACCATCACCCATGCTGCACCAGCCAGCGCGCCCAATATACTTCCAGGGCGCATCCGGGCCGTCAAAGGCGTGTTGCATCCTGGGAAACCTTACGATGATTTCGGGGTAGAGGGTTGGGGGAGAAACGCTAATATCAAACTACTGCGACCAAACAAGGCACCTCGCTCGCTTCTCCGACATTAAGATCATCAATGTCTGGGGGAGGGGCATTGTCTGCGTACACTCCGTCCCGTGTTTCCAACCGGTAAACACCGGCATCTAACGCGTATAGAGCTGGCTTTGGGTTGCATCCTGCGATGCTCTTGATACCCCTTGGCCATCGTCCATGTCTGCCAGGCAAGGAATGGAGATGACTTCTTTTCAGGACCAAAGTTTGATAACGATTCTTATTTTTTTTTTTCACTGTGAATATCATAGCTCTTTGAGAGGGCGAATATCAAAACCGAATCCGAGATGAGAGGTTTTTTCAGTTGGCAATCTCCGTCTTCTTTACGAGAAGTGCAATGCACTTCACGATGGTTTCAATTGTGGTCCCGTATTAGCGCAGTCTTGCGCGCACGCCCTCCTCCGCTCACAGCTTTCCACCGAGTCAATGCTTCCTCTCCACTCTTTGCGCGCCTACGCGTCCAAGCCCTTCGAAATCTCTCAATTCCTGCCTAATTCAACTTTCGGGTGATCCTCTTTTTCTCTCCTCGTGTCTGGCCCCCCACGAGCAAAGGCCGAAAATCCTCCCACCCCTGTCAGTGATGAGGCCCATATTTAGAGGAGCGAAACCTCATCACCGGTACCAGACAAATCACCTGACTTTATGCAAAAGCACAGCATTCCCCAATTATTTCCCGAATTCTGACGAGCAGTTCAAGTTAAGCTTATCAGAGCGGAATGCACGGTAGATTGGATGAGCAGCCAAAATGAGTCAAAAGCCGCGGTTTAGTGCCTTTGGTTAGGGTGGTGTGTAGCCGCGCTTACCCTAGAGTAGGTTGTATGTTGCTACCACGTGTGAATGCAGCAACCAATGGGGTGTTAAAATTCGCCTTGCTAAAGCGATGAAAAACTGTTTCTAGTGAATCCATTCCGAATCTAATCATAAATCATAAATTGACGGAAGTGCTTGTTATTCAACAAGGGCTCAAAATCTATGGTTAAGTTAAGATCCACAATCAAGGTCACTGTGAACGTAAAACAATGACCACATTTTTTAGTTTTACTTTGATGCAATCCCGCGTATTACGTAGCGACTCCATAATGGGCAGAATCCGAGCAAGATAATTTATACGATCAAATTCATTAGACCGTATGGAGACTTGACGAGGATTGCGGGTGATTGTATGTTGGCTTGCAAATGACTGTACTCCCTGTGAGGCTGGCACGTGAAAACATATTCGAAGTGCGCACGTTCTTGCTGATGATGGACAATTCCCATCATATTCATTGTTAAGATGCATGTAACCGAAATCTATTGGTGACTATGGAATTTTGAATGACAAGTGGCCAGCCCTCTATAAGTAAAGTTATCTCCGTCCAACTCCATCAAAGCATAGGCGTGGTGGCAGAGTGGTCTAATGCGTATGACTAGAAATCATATCTCTTCGGAGGCGTCTGTTCAAATCAGGCCCACGTCGACTCATCTTTCTTTTTGATTTTTTTGCTGTTTTTTTATTGCCGAAATGTCGACTTCTGTCCCCCTTTTAATTTTTTTTTGAAGAATGTACGAGCTGTTTTTGAATGGCGCGATACGACTGAATTGAAGAATCAATGACGGGTTCAAAACGAGCCAGTGTCTTGCTATGTTTTTTGTAAATTATGTCCATAGAATTGCGATATGTGCATGTTGTACCTGCGCCACTTCTACGTTTGTTATGGTTGGCTAATCACTGTGGCGTAAGCATGCATGCACTCAAATTCGACCTCGCGGGCATGCACCTCGTGAAATCATATTCTATTGTACTTCATAAATACGTCTGGTCATATACACAGGCCATGCGCCTCATCACATGTCCGAAAATAACCTCCGATCCTCCCATTCTAGTTCTTGGGGGCATACTTGATGCCGGAGGTGGGGCAAGAGCTCTTGCTGCCATCAGGGTCCACGGCGACAAATTCACCCTCCTGCAGAGAGCCCTTGACGTTGAAGTGGTACCAGACCTCATCCAAGGAGCCGCTGGAGCAGCCAATGGTCACCTCCGCTCCGTGCTTGGCCTTGAGGGCGGCCAGAATCTCGGCCGAGGTGTACGTGTCCGAGTCGGAGGGGGTGATGCCGGCCTCCTCGAGCCAGTCGTAGGTGGGGAGCGTCTTGAAGACGGCAATGGTCTTCTCAATGTAGTCGGCGGCCTCCTCGCCGGTCTGGTAGTCGCTGTAGCAGCTGGGCTCCAGGGTGCTGATGCAGGTGCCGTGCTTGTTCCACTCGTGCTCCCAGAACGATTCGTTGTCACCGTCGTCGCTGACCCAGTACGTGTTCATGTACGACAGCGTCGAGTTGCCCGAGAACTGGCCGACGATGCTCTGGATGCTGGAGTACTCGCGGCTGGAGTCGCAAAACTCGGGGTAGGTGCCGTCACAGTAGTCGGGCCAGAGACCGTGGATGGTCCAGGAGTCTGCAGAATAATTTAACACAATTGAGCGCGGCGCAAATATTTCAGCGGTTCAACTCACCGGTAGGGCCGGCGACGGGGTTGGTGTCCCAGAACTGGGTCTGGAGAATCTGGCCGGCGGGGATGAAGCAGCAGGTGTCGGACACGGCGGTGGTGTTTTGGCACGACAGAGGCAGGTCGCTGGAGCACGAGTCGAAGGTCGAAGCCATAGCGACTCCTGCGAGAGGAATCATAGCGCGGAAAGAAGCCATATTTTCGGGTTGCTTTCTTTTGTCCTTGAGAATGCTGAGCGGTGCAATTGACGCAGAGTGTCGTAGCGATCAAACCTTCTTCGGACGGGCGCAGGCGATGAAGTTATACTCATTCAATGCCTCGGGACGTCGGGGAAGGCCTTGCTCCTCGCAGGGGTCAATTGCAAAAGGTTCCTGCAGGTGATTGGGCCGCGCAGTGCAGCGAGAGCATCAGGCAGGCCAAGTGAGGTGCGATACCCGGCCGAACCCCACGTGCGACGGTATGAGCAGGATGCTTGTCCAAGGGACCCCGCAGCCAATGGCGCTGAGGAAGAGGGCGATGGCGGCCGGTGATCGACACAGGTGCCCGGGGCCTTTTGAAGCGTCGAGGGAAACTCGCTTTCGCGCGCCGGAGCGACACGAGCCTGTAGGATCGCTCATCCGGGTTGTGCCTGGACGACAGCTTGTTTTGCCCTGAGGGCGAGGGACACAAACCCAACCCGCGGCCAGCAGGCTACCCACGAGCGTCGCATGTGCTGTGGTGATTGGCAGCGCCAGGGGATCCGCCCCGAAATGGATCCGAGCGGCGGTGTGCCGTGCGTGCGTTCCCGCCACCTCTTCTCGTCCACCGAAGGGATCTTTGTAGAAGACGCAAATCCATCATGCCAAAAGCCCTGACCGAGCCGCGTCTTGGACAGGGCTGCGCTGCAGAAAGGAAAAAGCCTGATTGAAGGCATAATGTGGCTGGTGTTGCTTTTTGGCTTCTGATCAACCACACCCGTCCGCTGCGAAGTGAGGGCGCCAATCAGCTTTGTCACCTTCCTGTTAGGGTCCCCCGAGCGTTGATAAGTGCCCACCGGCAGATCAGCAATCAGCTCGCTCATTGCCGAATGGCAGCACAACGCCTGATTTCATCTCATCTGTGGGGTTGGTGCGATCGCCCAGTCGGGTACGCGGGTGTGACGCTGTGCAGTTCGGTGGCGTGGATTGGCGGTGGAGAGGTGCAAATGTTCCGGTGCAGGCCATGGTCTTGATTTGCGACGTGGGTGGCGGTTTTGGGACGGCATGACGTTTCACAAGGTGACCGACTAGTCCTCTTTGAGATTGGCGGCAACCAATTGATGCGATGAATCGCAGAGCCAATTTAAGCGTCGATTAAGTTCAAGGTTGAATGAATCACGGTGTCTCGGCAGGGAGCAGTTTCGTTTCTTCTGTCTCATGGTCGAATCCGGTGTCGCAATATTGTTTCTGTCGCATCGAGCTTGTTGCTTTGTGCTGCAATTTCTCGTCAAACTGGCACCGTTGGACTCTTCTTCGCAGGTTGACGGTTGCATGGTGAATGTACGACCCCGCAGTCATACATCGATGTGAACTTCTGCGAACGCAATATCTATAAATCAAAAGTGAAAAATATAAACTAAGAATAGTGCTCAAGCCATGCAAATTGCCAAATAGATTGTCACTAATTTCGAGTTTGTCGGGGCGCGCAAGGTCTGCAACTACCCTGTAGCTATCCGTGTAGACTTGGCGAGAGTATGTTGTAAACTTCGTATCTAGTTCAGTGCATGATTCTAAGCGTCGGATGGAAGAAATGAGAAGATGTGAAGTCATAATGATGCCACAAACTCACTTGTCGTTTTTTGGCTTGAAATACTTTGCTTTTAGTAAAATAATAAGCGATCGGCTCAACGATCAAGGAACTCAACCACATCGGTGGCAAACAGTGTTAAACCAAAAGTTTAGTCTTGTAGCCTTCGCCCTCACCAAAAGAACAGCCAACTCGATCTTGTATGAATAGTTAAGCGTGTTATTTTCTCCATATGAACTTGCCCTCAGTGGCGAGGACATGAAATAAGCAACAATCTCCTCTATGTTCATGTTCGAATTCGTAGGTAGACCGTATCATGTTCATAATCATTATTGATTCCATCTATCGTATAAGATCGTCATAGAAACTGATCGCCCTTGTATCTAGCTCTTCTATTCTTCTATCCAAGTCCGGAGGAATGTTTGCTCACCTCGAAATATTGCTTTCATCCGTTTTTCTTTAATGTAGTAGCACCCAATTACAGCTTCGCCTTCTCGACCTCCTCTCCGTGGCCGTTGAACCAAATCTTCTGGCCCGTGATCATGGACTTTTGCAGAGCAGCACCGATCCTGACCGCAGCAACGGCCGTCGCGAGCTTGACGGGCACAGGTGTGTTGTCCAGGCAGCAGTCGGTGAACTCGATGGCCTCCTGCTTGAAGGCGTTCTTGAACCGCTCCCAGTAGTTCTGGGGCAGCTCGTGGCGGATGCCGCCGGGCTGGTATATGCGGACCAGGTTGGACGTGGGCACGAGGTTGACGCTCAGCTTGCCCTTTGTGCCGATGATCTCCGTTACGTCCTCCTGGCCGGCGGCCATCATGCGAGAGGCGTACAGGTGGACGATGCGGCCGTCGGAGAACTCGATGAGGCCGACGGCGTTGTCGCGGTCGTTGTGCTTCTGCAGGTCAGGCTCGACGGCGGTGATACCAACAGCCGAAACAGACTTGATCTTGCTCTCGCCCTCCTCGCCAAAGAACCATAGGGCTAGGTCAATGTCGTGAATGGAGCAGTCGACAAAGATGCCACCGCTGAACTCGGCGTAGGCGACGAAGAATCCAGTAGGGTCCAAGACGTCACAGGTCTGGCTTCGAAGGACGGAGGGACGACCAATGAGACCGGCGCTCATCTTGGCGTGGGCATCTCTGTAGCTCTCATCGAAGCGTCGTGAGAAGCCACACATGACCTTGAGGTCAGGTCTCTTGGCGGCAGCATCAACAACAGTTTGCGACTATCAATTATCATTAGCATGCCAATCAATGTCATGATTTGTCATAGGTACTTACCACCTCAGCCGTTGTGGCCAAGGGCTTCTCGCACAAGACATGCTTGCCGGCATCAATGGCGGCAATAGTCTGCGGAGCATGAACGGCAGTAGCCGAGGCGACGCAGACGGCCTCGAGGCCCTCGTGGCGGAGCAAGTCATCATAGTTTTCGTAAACCGCAACCCCTGACAAGGTTTCCTCGGCCCATTTTCTCTCAACCGCGTCTGGGGAAGACACGGCGACCAACTGAGCGCGGGGGACCGACTCAAAGAGGTTGAGGGCGTGACGCTTGCCCATGCGGCCGAGGCCTGCCACACCAATCTTTAGTTTTCTGGGGGCCATTTCTGCGGCTAAAAATTGGACAAGGGGGGAGGGATTGCTAGGCAAATAGAGGATGTAAAATCTGGGGCTCTTCAAGAACGGGATCCCGTCTTATAACCTTTTTTTTCTTCTTGTCTATCTGTCAAACATCTGGGGAAAAGGGGGCTCTGCGAGTCCTGTGGAGGCACGCACGCATGCAGACCCCATGACAGGACAGATTTTTGGGCCATCGCTTGTATGCGCCATGCATATCCAGACGAGATCTCACCGGTGCTGCATTCACCGGTTCGTCGATATTGGTGTTGAGACGGTCCACTTTGAGGCGATCGCGCCCGGGCGGCTTATCTTGTTTTGGATGTTGCGGTTAGATTGCCCTGTGCGGAGGGAATTTCCTCCGCCGGACACCATTTCCTCAGCGGAGCGAATTGCCCGCGCGTCAGGTTTGGGGCCAACTCCCCGTCTCGGGCCCTCTTTCGGTCGATTTCCGACTAGTCTCCAACTGCTTCAGAGGGCCGTAAGCGCTGGTCGCTCTCCGCTCTGCTTGCAACGGTGTTAGCATGCGGAGCCATGGCGGAAAATGGGGAGTGGCCCCCACAGCGCATGATTCATCAATTGGAGTAAGGATGCGTCGCAAGAAATTTCTCCTAACTTCGATGCAAGGCATCTGGATCGTTGGATTCTCATTGGGTTTCCGTATGAACAATTACCCAAAGGCTCGGCTATTCCTTCTTTCTTTTCTTTTCTCTTCTTCTCTTTTCTTTTGTGTCTACTACTCCTCCTACTCCCATCCCCATGCCCTCTTGAGCGTCACCTGCGCGCCCGCTGTGGGCCAGAAGTGATCCGTCTCCGTCTTGATGAGCACGTCGAGCAGCGCCGCCCGCTCGTCGTCGCGGCTGAACCTGTCCCCACACGACGCGATGCCGAGCGATGCTGTAAACATTGCGGGGATCGTGCCCCGGTTCGACAGAGCGATGCCACAGAGCTGGCGGATTTCCCCCTGCACCGTTTCTTCTCTTCTTTGCTGGGCGGCCACGCGCCTGGGGCCCAGCTTGGGAAGAGTCGGGTCGTAGCACTGGAGCAGGGCCCGCGCTAGGATCCCGTGGGCGACCCCAATGACTATGGATTTTACGTGTATCCGGTTAGCTACTATTACTACTACTACTTGCTGTACCTACTGCATTGCAGGATGAAAACCCCACACTCCATGTTTGGTGTTGGGGAATTGGGTGCGAATACTAACCGACTGCATGATTCATATATATGATTTGGGGAAAATGTCTCCCTGTAGCAGGGTTGGCCGGACCGTACGCCAGGGGCAGGAAGGATGCGGGTCGGGCGCGCAGCCAGCCCTCGTCGTACTCGCGCAGGGCTTGATACTCGCTGGCCGTCTGGTCTCCGTCGCCAAAGCAGAACTCGATGACGTTTGCGCAGTGCACGATAATGCGGTTCGCCCACACGTCGTCGGAGCCGTCTGCGAAGGACTGGTCAATGAAGCGGTGGCTCAGCGAGATCTTGATAGACCTCTGGCTGGCAAAGGCCATCGTCACCTCCTGACGCAAGCCGATCCAGAAGGCCGCCTTGCGCAGCTCCGTAGCCACCACCGCCGAGTCCTGCGCATTCATAAACACCTGGATGCCGAGCAGGTGTCCCTCGTGGTCGGTTCCGAGCAGGGGCACTGTCAAAAATGACCAATTGTCAGCGTGTGGGCCCGGGATAGCAGCGGTCTGTATAGTGGACCGCCTGCAGCGCGGCGGCTCGGCTCACCGTCTAGCTCTTCCAGGGTGCGCAGCAGAATGGTGGCCGCGAGGAGATCATCATTTTTGAGAGCCGATGAGTCGCTCGAGATGCTTGATAGTTGACGTAGACAGTTTTGGTGGTATCGTGTTGAGGCGTACTCGTCGAATTGCTCGTGCATGCTGAGGTGCCGGCTTGAGAGGGCGAATATGGCGTTGAGCAGCGTGGGACACTGCACCGCTCTCTTGGGAACCTCGAGGGCAAAGTGCCGGGCCGAATCACACAGGTCAAACTACATTTGCTGCTTGTCAACACACGACCAAACTTGACACTTCGGGCATCAATGGCCTCATTTCTATGACGTACCCATGTGCACATGTATTCGAGGTAATACTTCATCAGCCTGGCTTCTTGAAGGTTCTGCAGCGGGAAGCACACATGGTCGTATGATTCAGCATCTTTGTGGAGTCCCAGGCTCGACCCGGGAGGAAGTCGAGATAACGCTGCACCTTCAATGAGTGGAGAGAATGAGGGTTGAATATCTCTCCTGACGCGACCCGCGGCCGTCTGACGCCCGTTTTCACCCTGCTTGGGTTTTGACTGTGGATCGCTGATGGGCGAGACCCCTGCAAACGACTCCGGTGCGAAACGCAATGTGACTGCGTTTTTATCATCTACACTGTAGAATGACGCAAGGTCCCCAGTTTCGTCAATGAAGCGCACTGTTCATTTCGACCACATGTCAGCTTTTTTTTTTCTCCGCTTCATTTTTTGGGTTTTGTGGACGAGCAGATGGAGACTGACCACGACTTGGATACTTGACCCAGCGTTGCGAATCCGAAGGGTTTAAACTATATTTGAACGTTAGACTTTGCGGCAAGCGATAGGGCTGGGGGGAATAGGATAGAATAGGCCAGCAACCATACTCGCTCGAGTGGTGTTTGAACCGCGTGTGCTCGCAAGGAATGCACGTCTCAGTAAGAGCGATGCATTTGTCGCATGACGCGTCCGTCTCGTGAGCTCGACCCGAGTCAACGGGTTGTTGCGTCCATGTGCACTTGGAATGCCTCTTCCGACAATTCTGCTCCAACGGTTAGCTAGCGGCCCAATCAACTCAACTCGATGCAGCAAGGCCTTCGGTTCCACTCGGGGTGGTATCCGAAAGGAATGCAGCCGGCGAGAAGTCCCCGTTCCTTACCAAACAGGCGGCCTGGGTGACAGTGCTCTTGTCTGGAGCCATTGCAACGCCATGGCACAATGTGATAAGAAGGTCTGCATGGACGGGGGGAACTGCCACGGTGAGCCGATTTATCCACTGAGAAGCAGCCAGAACCGTCGAAAACTTGGGCTCAGGAGTAATATGCCCCGCAGCGCAAATGCAGCAACCGGCGGCGCCATTGGCTAGCTTGTGGCCCGGCTCGGGGACATGGGGGGGAGGATTAAAACCGCGCAGGTGGCCTTGTCCCAAATGCATCCATCCCCACACAGGGCCAAAGCTGGAGCGTGCTAGCCTCCCTAGACATTTTCCCCAAACATGGCCCTGGCTAGCGTTGGGGAATGCTTGTGGGCTGACTCGAGGCACCATGGGGTTTTGTGGAAGGCCGCGGGGCCCCATGATGAACGATTGGAGCTAGGCCTCGAGAATTGTGTCTTTCCCGATTGGCTATTTTGCCTTTCTGCAGGCATGGTTGTGCTTGGCTCGCCGTGCCATGGTTTTTTTTCTTGTTTTGGCTCTTGGTGCGCAGACGGACTGGACGCCCCCAAGTATATAAGTCCCGGCTTGCGTCTGCAGTTGCATCTGTGTGTCCTGCATCCCGAGCACTCGGTTCCAGACAAACTTCTTCGGACGATAACGAAGAAGATCTGCTCAGCATCTGCCGGCTCTTTCCTTGCATCGATCCAATTGCCGAACACATCTTCAACATGGATCCCCAAAAGACAAAGCTCGAGACTGAGCACGACGAGGGCGACTTTGCCCCCGAGTGGAGCGTCGAGCCCTACGGCCCATCTGGTACGTAGACAGAGCCCATTGAGACTCTGCAGCCCAGAACTGACACTTTAGGCTTCCGTGGTATCTTCAGCTCTCGCTATGTCGCCCTTTGCGCGTCTTTCAGCGCTATTGGTGGTCTGCTGTTTGGATACGAGTAAGACGAGTCGAACAGAATAATGTACGAACGAGCCGTGATGCTAAAACATTTTACAGTCAGGGTGTCATTTCCGTGACCCTCGTCATGGACGAGTTCCTGGACCGTTTCCCTGAGGTGGCAGATGGTGCTTCTGGTGCCGGTTTCTACAAGGGTCTCATGACAGCCATGATTACCCTCGGTGCCTTCATCGGTACGCTGTCTCGCAAGACTTCTTTCTAGGCTGAGTACTAACCAGCACTTAGGTGCCATGAACCAGGGCTGGATCGCCGACATGTACTCCCGAAAATACTCCATCATGATGGCCGTTGTCATCTTCACCATCGGATCTGCCCTTCAGACCTCCTCTGTCAACTATGCTATGCTGGTCGTGGCCCGTTTGATTGGTGGTATTGGTATCGGCATGTAAGTCACACCCATATCGATCTTCTCAGAAATATCCGAAACTAACACGACAAAGGCTGAGCATGGTAGTACCTCTGTACATTTCCGAGATTTCGCCCCCCGAGATTCGTGGTACCCTGCTCGTGTTTGAGGAGCTCAGCATCGTCATCGGTATCGTCGTTTCCTTCTGGATCACCTATGGAACCCAGTATATCGACTCCCACTGGTCGTGGCAACTTCCATTCCTCATCCAGATCATCCCCGGTCTTCTCCTCGGTTTTGGCGCTATTCTTCTGCCCTTCTCGCCCCGATGGTTGGCTGCCAATGGCCGTGAGGAAGAGGCCCTGGCCAACCTTGCCAAGCTCCGACAGCTGCCTCCCTCTGACGACCGTGTCCAGCGTGAGTGGGTCGACATCATTGCCGAATCTCGATTCCAGCAGACCATCGTCAACCAGCGACACCCCAACCTCGTCAACAGCGGAGGCTGGACCAAGGTTAAGCTTGAGTTTGCTACCTGGGCTGACTGTCTCCGACCTGGCTGCTGGCGACGAACCCACGTCGGTGCTGGTCTGATGTTCTTCCAGCAGGTAAGATTTCAGAAGCATCAGTAAAATGTGACTTTACTAAGAATTGGCAGTTCACTGGTATCAACGCTCTCATCTACTACTCCCCCACGCTTTTCGAGTAAGGCTACCTGCCCGAGCATTGGCACTGTGCAACTCACTAACGATATCCCAATTAGAACCATGGGCCTGGACCACAACATGCAGCTGATTATGTCTGGTGTTCTCAACGTCACCCAGCTCGTTGGTGTCGTCTCCAGTCTCTGGACCCTCGATCGCTACGGACGTCGCAAGATTCTCATTTCGGGAAGCATTGCCATGTTCCTCGCCCACCTCATCATCGCCATCCTCGTCGGCAAGTTCTCCCACGACTGGCCCTCTCACACCGATGCCGGCTGGACTAGCGTTACTTTCTTGCTGCTTTACATGCTTGCTTTCGGTGCCAGTTGGGGACCTGTTCCCTGGGCCATGCCTTCCGAGATTTTTTCCAGCTCTCTCCGGGCCAAGGGTGTTGCCATTTCCACTTGCTCCAGTAAGTCCACATCCCCACTCTCTCTGATCAAAGAGCACGTGAGCTAACACATTTCTTTCTTAGACTGGATTAACAACTTTATTATTGTAAGTGCCATAATTCACTCCCTTGATGACGAAAATAGCTAACAGTATGCAGGGATTGATCACTCCCCCTCTGGTCCAAAACACTGGTTTCGGAGCCTACGTCTTCTTCGCTGTCTTCTGTCTGCTTTCGGCTGTTTGGACCTTCTACATTGTACCCGAGACCAACGGCAAGTCCCTGGAGGACATGGATGCAGTCTTCAAGGACTACGGTGGTTCAGACGACCTGGCGACCAAGAACCGCCTTTTCCTCGAGGTTATGAGGGAGAAGCGGGGTGAGGAGGCCATACCTTGAGCAAATAATTGTTCTAGTCTAGCATAATAGTGCATCATACCCCAGACAAGTAGCATATAATAATTCAAACTTAAATATCATGTCCAGGTCCCATCGTGTAGTGATTTTGAGCGTAAGCCATGCCATCATTGACAAGATTCATAGCCAAGTGCTTTCCATCATTGGGACACACGTGGAATCGAAAGCGGGAACATGGCTATTGTTCTAACCATGCTTGTCGGTCAAGTTCCAGCAAACTTGTCAGAAGGGAAATACCGTGGTTGCACCACGCGTTAGTGGAGTTTTCGCTTCAATTTTACCGTTGGCGCAACCTCATAAAAGATGATAGCACAGATGATCTCGATGGGTCAGCGAGGGATTGTTGGTAGATGCTGTCGTCTTGGACATTCTTGCACCCAACTCGCTCATGAGAGATTTCTTTTGTGCTAAAAATAGAAAATTAATATTTCCGATTAGTTCATATTGGAGTTCATAATGAAAATGAGACGAAGAGCAATGAGTACGGCATTGGAATTCTCCAGGTTTGTATTTTTGAATGAAATGCTTATAGGCAGCTTGATGTTGTTCATATAAAACGTTTGCAGAGAATCAAAACAAGTCTCAAGTCAAGGTAACGTCGCTTCAACGACTTGCATCGTGAAAACTTAACCATGAAATGCTCGGCGTTTACTTGATCAGGATTGAGGCCGCAAGGTGGTATTGTAGAGGCTGTCTGCGGCTGAGCGACGAAATGTGACCCACTCATGGATCCTTTGCGCTTATGTCCGCCCACAGAGCGAGGCAGACTCTGAAATCCATTGGTGCGAGGCCAATGAATACGAGATCGCAGCCGAATCTACTTGGTGGAAGATGACAACAGGGCTTGGGCCGCAGCCAAGCTCCGATGCACACGTCGAAAGCAGCATCGTCCTGCGCCACCCCTGTTGTCAGCATACAACCAGTCAGCTATAATCTCGACGGTTTGGTCTTTCCTTCTTGCATGTATGCTTCAACATAATCGTCGAATTGATTCATTTACATCTATTTTGCGAAAAACACCGACCCGACATACATCAAGACTGGCTGTGGTGGGATTTCAAGACGGGGTCACTAATAAAACAGCACGTCGACGACGACGGCAACTCCAATAACCCCAAAGAAATGAAACAGACCTCAAAACCAGTGTTAGAAACTCCTAAGAAGCACCACTGGACGAGACGATTTGATGCGTTCACCATCTTTGCAATCGTGGGCGGCACACTGCTCATCGCCATGTGCGCTGCGTTTCTCTTCTTTTTGTGGTTTGGCGATGAGACGAATCCCACGTGGCGCAATATTATTACCAAGGACTGGTTGACGCGGGTCGTTACCGTTACTGCCCTTGTGATCCGATGGGTGGTGGCTATCCAAGCTGCTGCAATGACATCGATGGTCGCTGCAGCACTCCTACAGACGATGGAAACGCGTCTGCCCCACGCCGCAGCTGTGTCCTTGGCAGTCTTCTCCAACACAGGGCCACTTGAACTCGTCCACCGCTTTCCTTGGGGTTGGACTCGGCAGTGCGTCGGATTTTGGATCCTGGTCATACTGATGACGGGCACAACGATTCTCCTGCAACTTACATCAACTGCTCTATTGTCCGATGTTGGAGAAGGCACAATTGTTGACCACCAAAACACAGCTCTATCATACGGACTTGATTTCATGACGGGATTATCATCGGATACAACTGGATACTTAAAAGTCCGATCATTTACATCTCCAGCCTTTGCTGAGTACAACGATCCAGCGGACCCGAGCGATGGCGTGTCGGATACAGGGCTGACGATGCGTGCTTTTCTCCCAATTGATTCGCAAACAACTTGAGAGAGCGTCATTGATTACGAAGGCCCAGCAACAATTCTAGACACGAGGGTTGCGTGCATGCGACCAAAATTTTCGAATGTTTGGATTAATGCATCCACCCTCAGCATCGAAGGATCTATTTGGGCCGATGAGAAGGTCCGACGGCTGAATACCCCAACGGGAGTTGGAGGAAAGTTCGAACCCTTTTCCTTTGACTGCAGCCTCTATTTTTCTTCAGCTTCTGATGATGACTGGGGCATCAATGTTTGCCATGTCCCCGTGAGTGACTTCTCCACGGGGTTGGTTTCGGACATAATGCCAGAGCCTGTGGCGCCTTACACCAACTCCACGCCAGGTTCATTACATCTCATCATCAACTCCACTGGTTTGCCAGATAATTATTCGGATGCCCTGACGAATAGACCAAATCTTACCATCTCAAGAACAACGACGGATCCAACTGAATGGACTACACTCCGGTCCAATGTTAGCACCATCTCCATTAGCACGACGCTCTGCTCATTCGACCCGCTGTTTCGAGACATAAATATTACAGCACGAAGGCCACATGGTGCGGCGGAACCATCGGCAAAGTGGGACAATACGAGGTCTCGGTACAATACAAGGGATCTCCGAGTGCAACTCGCGGGGACTGGAGATGCTGTGCCATTTGACGACCGCGGCATCTTCAGACTTTCCAAAAAGGACTCATGGGTCAATCCATACATGGAATATTTCTTTAATGGCTCTGAAACCAACAGCACGCCGCGGCTAGAGGGCAGACCATCCACATATCCGCTGCAACTGTGGTTGTCTGCCTACATGGAATTTTACTTCCAAGGTATGTTTTGGCATGTATTAACTTTGGGCGTATTTGCTAACGATGGCGCAGATGATGGCAGCCAGGATGTTGGCATGTGCGATGGTTGCACTACCACCATATCTCGCTTACACACCGACATATTCCAAGACACAATACGAGCCACAAACAGCGCGCCAAAGGCGCTCCAAGGACTTCTTACGGACCTCTTCAGCATGTCGTACTACGACTACCTGTTTCAGTTCAACGTGTCGAGCCCGGTGGAACTGGCCTCGGACCGAACCGTCACCCGCCCTACTTCATTCAAGTTTTTCACGGCTGTCATGTCCATTCTGCTATTGCATCTAGCACTGTTGGCGGTGACGATAGCATTGTTCTTGAGGTACACAAAGGAAAGCTTCGTCGGCAGTGCTTGGTCAGCCGTGGCGCACGTCTCAGGAGCGCCCACAGATAGCTGGCTGGCAGTGGCAAGCTCGGCAACCGATGCCGAGGTGATTGGGGCCATGAAGAAAGAGGACCAGAATGATGTATTGGTGGGGTTGGAAAGAGTTGATGAACAGGTGCGATTGAGGAGACGAACAGGTGTCGATGTGGCAGAGAAGATGCGAGAATCAGATAGCCAAGTTTGACGAGACGAAATAAGAGTTGTACATATACAAGTACCAACTGTTACTTGGCTTTATTAGAGGAGGAGAGAAAGATCCCCTGGATCATTTACTTGTTTATCTAGAATAATACTGCATCCTGCACTGAATAGACGAAGTCGAATAATTTAAAACTTGAATACTATTAGCTGGATTTGTGCTATTCTGTAAGCTTGCAGAATGAATTATGATACCCTTGCATTGGCAGATTAGAAACAGAACAAACCAAAGTAGTTTGCCAAGAGGACCAAGGAGTCGGCTGTTAACATTCAACAAGATAATATTGAACTGAATCACATGAAA
Organism: Calonectria pteridis; assembly: GCA_022837005.1. Taxonomy (NCBI): domain Eukaryota; kingdom Fungi; phylum Ascomycota; class Sordariomycetes; order Hypocreales; family Nectriaceae; genus Calonectria; species Calonectria pteridis. Next base: position 29,870 of record JAKZGU010000144.1, read on the forward strand.
AGAGACCTTTCTTTACAAGAAAACCTAACGGATGAGAGAGATACTGACTTGGGCAAAAGTGATTTATCGACGAAGAACCTCGGCGAGACTGAATTGGCCAAGGTAATGCATCCCAAGGAGTTCTTCTGCGTGTCAATGGCATTCACCAATTACACGCCTACCCTCCGCGCCAACATGAAGCGAGCACTGCGACAGCCAGGCCTGATCACAGAAGTTATTGGAGGTGTCACATCGCCGACTACGGCAAAAGAGACGTGAATACTCTGCTAATGCGTAGTGCGATCGAGGCCTATATCCTGTTTGACAGGAGGATGGGATTGTCAACTGGAACAGAAAATTGATCTGAAAAAAAAATGCTACACTTTGGGATTTTCACTATCAAAACCCGCGTGCTTTTGATGCATAGCAGCCAGTTCAAAACAGAGGATAGAAGCAAATGATGTTACCGGATTATGGTGGATCAGATCCTGCACAACGTTCGACAATCAATCCCCAAGACATGGGCCCCGTCGTAGCAACTGTTCTTGGTCTACCGAGATGTCATTCAAGCATCGGTAGGGTTCTTGTTCGCCCAACTCTATGCCATAGAGTTTGCAGATGCCATGTGTAATTTCTTTCAAGTTCCGACACCGGGTGACAGTTGCAATCACATGAATTCAGCATGGATGGTTGCATTGGGCCGAGCTCATGCTGTGGGTGACAACCCCTCATTTCCTGGGCCATTTATTTATCTCAAGCGGCGTATTTTATCGAATGACGTGTAGTAGTTTACTCAATTTAATGAGAGCCAATCGCCTATAACTTCCGATATCCGAGGCGCATGCCCTCGGGACTACTTATGCGCAAATGTGCATCCGATCGGCGGCAAGAACTCCAAGCCCCGGTACCCCGCAATCCTCTACATCGTGAACCAGCGCCTATGCTATAAAAAAACAAATAGAAAGTCAAAATTCTAAAATCAAATCATAGCCAGTCTAATAATTTGGTTCACTCCTACAACATCATGGCCAAAATTGCAAAGCTTGAGTACTTTCGTGTTCCTCCGCGATGGCTCTTTGTCAAAATTACCGATGACGCCGGGAATGTAGGCTGGGGAGAAGCTTCTCTGGAGGAGCATACACAAGCTGTTGAGGGATGCCTTGATGCCTGGTCCAGCCAGCTTAACGGCATGGAGGCAGAGTAAGTCATTCTGCTAAAATTTTAGTCCTCGCTGACCTTTTCAGCGACATTGAACACATTTGGCAGAGATGCTGGCGTATTGGTTTTTATCGAGGTGGATGTGTCTTAATGAGTGCCCTGGCAGGCGTTGACATTGCTCTTTGGGACCTAAAAGGCAAGCCATTCTTGTTGGAGTAAATCTCGAGCTGGACTAACACCGCACCATCACTAGCGCGGAAACTGGGTGTCCCCATTTACCAACTGCTTGGAGGGAAGCTCAGAGATAAGCTTAAAGTGTATGCTTGGATCGGAGGGGACAAGCCAGACAATGTTCGGGACCAAGCGTGAGTTTTTTTACAATTTTTATTTTCCAAGACAGACTATTTCGAGACCGAGCTGACTCATGCTTAGGCTATCTCGCAAAGCCCAAGGTTTCACTGCCATAAAGATGAACGCTACGGGAGATGTGGGATGGCTCGACTCACCCAGTGCGCTAGACGGCTGCGTGGAGAGGGTGAAGGTTGTCAAGGAGTTGGGAATGGATGCTGCAGTCGACTTTCACGGGCGCCTCCATTGCCCCATGGCCAAGTAGTTGGCGGCCCTCCTCGAACCTCATCGTCCCTTATTTATTGAAGAGCCGCTGTTGTCTGAGCACCCCGAAGGCATCAAAGGGCTATCGCAGCAAATCACCTCGCCCATCGCCCTGGGAGAACGTCTCTACAGTCGTTGGGACTTCAAACCCTTCATGGAGACTGTCTGTGTCGATGTTATTCAACCAGACATCTCTCATGCAGGCGGTATTTCGGAACTGCGCAGAATTGCAGCCTTTGCGGAAACCTATGATGTAGCAGTGGCCCCTCATTGCCCGCTTGGACCCATCGCTTTGGCAGCAAATCTACAGGCAGATGCGTCAACACCCAATTTTGCGATTCGAGAGATGAGTATTGGTATCCATTACCATGCAGATAGCGAGGATTTATTGTCTTATGTGAAGAACCCAGAGGTTTGGGATGTTAAGGACGGATACATAGACCTGATGCAGGGCCCTGGACTAGGTATCGAGTTGGATGAGGACAAGATACGACAATTTTCGAAGGATACTCAGCCGTGGGTTAATAACGGCTTCATCGGACCTGGAGGGGAGTGGAGAGAATTTTAGTTCGGATTGCTGCAAACTGCATTCTTGTCAAGTAATCTGAGAGCTTGGGTATAGGTTGATCCAGTTATTTAGCTATTTGCATGCTATTATTACAAAAGTCGAGCATCTACTTTTGAACGGAACCGAGTATTTACATGTAGAATGATGCAAGCTCGACTCTTGGCAATCCGTAGGTGCGGATCCAATCTCTCACTTGCGAAAATTCAACTCGAAACATTTCCTTGTTCTTTGGCAGTGGTTTTTGGCTTGAAAAAAATGCAGCCTTGATGATGCTCGAATTCGGCGAGCCGTGGTATCTACGATCTCTCGATCCCTTGCAGGTTCGCTTGCGTTAGATAGCCAATTATGACAAGACGGAATGAAAGCCCCACTCATATGCATGCGGATCCGAAAAAGTAGAGACTATATCCCGTGTGTCATGCCGAGTCATACAAGGTTTTTTTTTCTTAGTCTTCAATAGGATCCAATAATTATCGTTTCCTGCAACCTTATGGAACCTAGAGACGGCATACTGAGACACAGCTGAGGGTGGTCAGATGGCCAAGACAGGAAGGAGTTTACGTGTTGGCGATTGTAAGGATTGGTTTCTGCATTGGAATCCACTGTGATTCCACAGCCTTTATTCTTAGCCGTCTTGGCAAATTGCCGCTTTGTGATGAACGTCCGGCATCACAGAGGCCAAAGCAATGCTTAAAGCGACGATTTTCAGTTGCGCAGCCACTATGTCGCCGAGGAAAAAAAGATATCGATCTTCTAAATGTATCAAGGTATTCATAAGCTAGCTACCTAGGCCCTTAGGCAACAGGTACACTACAATTGGTACCCAAAGATCTGGACCCAAAATTGGCATACATGTACTTGGTTGATCAATGACGACATCACAAAATCAAAAGGGTATGTGATGGAGATTTTAGTGCCGTCTCGCACAATCTAGACTTTGACTAATCCCCTCACCTCTAACCTAATTGCATCGGTTGCATAATCAACTCTAACCTGTCATAGTATCCTTCATAGCCATTCCAATCGACTGCACATATTGATGGAGCCCATGGACTATTTGCTGTATCACAAGATGCCGTGTCCGAACAATCCACTGTTGATTCGCCGCTCCTTGGGTTGAAACGATGCCCCATTATGCAGATGCCTCGATCCTCCTATTATTGGCTGCGACTGGGCGATCCGGCGACTTGCCAAGTTCCGCTAATGTCGGATTTTCATCTATCTCTTTGAATGTGCGGAGAGAGCAGTAGGGTATCTACTCCACAAAAATACACATTTTGAGTAGTGACTCACAAAGACTGTGATATCTCATTTGGCAAAAGTTAGCGTGGTACCTCACTGCTCCCTCCGCACATTCAAAGAGATTAATCCCGCGCTTTTAGTGCCGACCATAACTGGTCGCTTTGTAGATGGGGCTTGATCCTCTATACGATCTCGTGCCACTGCTGTATGATTGGGCAAACTTCATTCTAACGAGCTCTTGGAGGTAGTTCTCTACACTCAAGTATAAATACGCACGGAGGCTACCTCACCATCTCAACCTCATGCTACGAGCACAGCATTTCATTGCGATTGCATCCAATTACAGACATTTATTGCTCTCTTCAACTTGTTTGTCAATTTTCCAACCCGCAATCACTCAAAATGGCTCTGCCCTACCCCGAAGGCGAGGTGTTCTTTCGACGCTCAAAGCTGAAGGTGCCGAAATCCGGTTGGGAAAATGATTGGTCGTTCGATGCAGACAAAACACAGGACTTCGTTTCACACGTGCTCATTGAGTATGTCTGGAATCATCCTTCCAGTCCCCATGGGACAAGAAGCTTCCCGCTTCAGGTAGACCTCAAAGACAGGTCAGGACACCGCCCGAACGCTGTCAACGTCATGTTTTCCAAGACGGATCAGCCAGCACCTCACAGCGGACGTCACCCTCCTGGGGTCGTTTTGGACAAGTGGCACGCGATTGATACGTCATATGATGACATTGAGTACGCGAAAAAGGCCGCTGGGGGACCGAGCAAGGTGACTCTCCTGCCGGTTCCGGCTCCGCCGGGGGCAAGGTATCTATGGATTGACTTGGTGGTCCCGGTTCGGGCCATCTATCTTCCTCTTGCCCAACATGTCGACACTCGGTATCCCGATCTGTGTTCGTACATTCTGGTCGATTTTCGATTACGAAAGGGGACCCAAATGATGTTTCCCGACTACAAGTCCCCTGGACCTCAGTCTCCGAGCCTCCTAGGGACTCTGCTCCCTGCCCTTACTCTCGCAAACATCGTCAAAGACCGCCTCAAAGACGTGAACCAGTCTCTGGACAAATTTGCAGAGGAAATAGTCAAAATCGGAATGGACGAGAAAGTGATTGCACTTGTGAAGGTGCTTTTGCAAGAAGGTTTGCAGCGCCAAATCGACGCGAACCAAGATCCGGCTACCGACACATCGAAAACACACCCCAACCACAAATGGCAACCCTTCAACTACAAAGACGGGCTTCGCATTCAAGACGGTCGAACCTTGCAGGTAGACATTCTTGGCGTCTATAATCTTCTCATACTGTCAAGGCAGATGCGCAACCCCGACAAGGGGCTGTACATGCCGACAGACCCAAAGGACACCTTGATCAAAAACTACCCTGCCAGCTTTACCAATACGACCTACTATGACATCCATCCTGAAAGACGAGCGTTTCAATTGCTCGACTATGCAGAGGTTATTGCTGACCATTTTGGTGTGGACGTTGTTTGGCAGCCTTACGAGTTCAAGGAGGAGACAAAAAGCATGGTCGCGCATTTCTTTCACCACATTGTTGGTACTGGGCTCTGCATGATCCCCATTATTGGTCCTCTGGCCTCATCCAGCTACAACGTTTTTCTTGAAGCACTCGTTGACCCCAAATCGTTCACGGCGAAGAATGTTCTGAGGCTTGACGGCGAAATAGTAAAGGGAATTATCGCTTCGGGACTTGGAGTCCTCCCAAATTTGGCTGGCGGGCCAAAACTTACTCGCACACTCATCAGCGCCACTTGATTCTAATCCGGCAGTGTTCTGGCTTTGAGGACAAATCAAATTCTACAGTGTATCTTAAAATGGGACTTTGCAAGCGTGATGCGTGAATGCACAGGAACGAAGGCATAGTATTTTCCAGTACCCTCTTGTACAAGTGATGTTTTCTGTTTAGGGTTAGGGTTAGGGTTACAATAAACCCCAAAGCGCCATTTATAAAGCAGAGACCAAAACCTCGCCTATCCTCTCAAGAAATACCTTATCCACAACATCAATTTTCCATCTTGGCCCATCTCCAAAGCAAACGCCAGAATCGTAAAGTTTGCAAATTATACCGTTCATCAAGTCCCGTAGAGAAGGTTTTCCTTGTCCCCCTAAAGCATCCTCGAGTAACCCAAAGGCATATTCGCCAAACATTGTCCTCACATGCACCTCAATCGAGTTACACGTCAGCCACAAGTTCGGATCCTGACCCTTAGCTTGGTACTCCCGGCTGACTTGGGCGTGCAGCACAGTTCCCAAATCTGCCTCGCCCGCCGTCGTATTCTTTGCGCTTATTGAGCCGTTTTTCCTGTACTCTAACCTGGCTTCCACCATAGACACGATAAAAGGTGCCGTGATATCTGCCATGGTTTCGCAATGCGCAAGGCTCTTCTCGATGATGACACTGGGCTCTGCGTGCGGTTGCTTGCATCCACTCTGGAAATGGTTCATGATTGACCAGAATAATAGTCCCGCAAACGTCTTTGACCCTTGGCCTAAATATGGTAGGATATCATCGGGGGGGAGGGAGATGCCCACGTAGTGGAGCGGATCTAACCAAACATTGCCGATGATGCGTGGCGGCGAGGCAGATTTGGTGCTTGAGAATCTAGATCCATCTTCTATTTCATGAATGTATGGGTATTGTGGATCTTTGATCGCGAAACCGTCATCATCTGCAGGGGGATGCGTGTCAAGCTGCCTTGCGCTTTCGGTGTCTATGCCAGCAGTCTTCGCCAAGTCGCGTATGGCTTTGAGTAAGTCTGGACGCTCATCTCCGTGCGTAGCATACACCAGTCTTTTAATTCCCTCATTAAATCTTTCGTTCTGATCAATAATAGACCGAGTAGCCTCAGCCTGACGCTCACGATAGGCTGCTTGAGATCGACGCCCTCGTTCCCGCCGCCGCTACGATCATGTTAGCCCGGTGGCGCATCCTAAGAAACATGTTATCTTACCCGGATTTCCTCATCTGCGCTTGCCATCGTGATATCGACCCAGTTATAATTTGGATTAGCCGGCAGATTGATCTCCAATCAAGGGATGGGTCGTTCCGTTTTTATGTGATGTTATGTGACAGTACACTGGACCGAATTTGTCAGCTCGCTGGAGCACCGAGTCGTCTAGTGCTAGCGCAAATTGCAAGTTCCTCCGATCACATAACCGGGGCAAAGTTGGCCCATCCGCACGGACCCATAGTATTCATAGTATTCCCGAAGCGGAAATCCGAACTAACTTTGAACGACGCGATTGCGATCAAGCCATGGTGGATTGCTCATGTCAGCCGGTGGTTACAACATCAGATCCTTTGATCCTTTATATAAATAAAGACCATCTGGATGCGATGGCTGTTTTTAATCATTCAGTTCAGTAGAAAAGTTCCACCCGATCTTTAGCATTTCAGTCAACTTAACGTCAACGACCAACAGCCAAGATGACAAAAATCGCCATCGCAGGAGCCAGCAGTGGTACGGATAATCCAGCTAAAATAGTTTTATGATTCTGCTCATGAGCTAATAGCCGCCATAGAGCTTGCCAGAGAAATTCTGGACGCCCTTGTGGCCACAAAGAAGCATGAGATTCTTGCTTTGATTCGAAAGGTAATAATTTCCATTGGCATGATTTCTCGAACCAAGATCGTGTTGACTTGATGAACAGGACCCTAAACAACTTCCATCCCTCCCAGGTGTAAAGTGGATTCAGACAAACTACGAAGACAAGTCTGAACTGGTGACTCTGTTGAAGGGCGTCGAGACTGTCTTGTGCTTTTTCGCTGTGCACCTTGACCCCGGTAATGAGACGCAAAAGCGTCTTATTGATGCATCAATCGAAGCTGGTGTAAAGCGATATGCGCCATCAGAGTGGGCAACGTAAGACGATTCATATGGCGGACTTATTTTGAGGTGAAAGCTAAAGAACCTACAGTGGAGTCAAACTGGAGTCTGCGCTTGACGTGGTTCCATGGTACGGTGGCAAAGTCGAGGTCAGCCAATATCTGGCGGATCTCAACAAGGAAAAAAAGGTAGGGCGTCAACGATTTAACCAAAAGGAAATACTAATTCAGCGTTAAAAGGTCATTGAGTACACTCGGTTTCAGCCTGGCTTCTTTCTTAATTACCTTGGCCATCCGCACAAAGTGTCAAAGTACATATCCACATTGCCCTTCCTCATGGACTTTGAGTATGGGCGCGCTATCGTTGTGGAAGGGTCATTGGATGACTACAATGTCTACACAACTGTCGCAGACATTGCAGATGTAGTTGCGCGTGCTGTGGAGTATCAAGGCGAATGGCCCACGGTCGGAGGAATCCGCGGAAGTCCGATAACGATCCGACAACTCCTCCAAATTGGAGAATCCATTCGAGGTATGCGCTTGTTCTTACTAGATGCGTGCATCATGCACTGACTCGTGAACAGGAAAACCATTCGAGATTGACTGGCTCAAGTTGGAAGATCTTGAGAAGGGAGAGCTCAAGACTGATAATTATACCCGGGTGGAGCTTCCTTCTATTCCAGACGACCAAGTCGAAGCATTCTCCAAGCTGGCTACCAGGGGGATACTGATTGGTATGAGCCGCGGGCTTTGGAATGTTTCTGATGAGTGGAATCAGGCCCTGCCAGATTACAAGTTTACTCAGGTGGAGGAGTTTCTCAAGAGCCTGTGGGTAGATAAATAGAGGTGTTCTTGAGTAGGTCAGAAGGCCTCATTAACCATATGATTCCGTCAGAAAACATTACGCGCAAGAAACTCTCGTCCCGTGGATCGCCTTTCGTTCAGTGAAGACCATGCATCGAGTCGGGCACTAAATTTTGCATGCGCCTGTGATAAAAAAATTAAAACAAGAAGAAAAAAAAGGAAAGCCAGTGAACCGCAAAAACAAAAACTACCCAAATTGGCAAAAGAAAAGGGAGAGCGAGTTTGTCGCTCCTGTGAATCGAACACAGGTTTTCTCGGGATGCTCATTTGACCACAACGAAATGTCCTAACCACTAGACGAGAGCGACTTGTCAGTCGCTGTTGTGCGATGGGAGCTCGCCCCACTTATTGACTAACGAGCCGTTAGAAGCGCTAATGTATAGCGAGGTGTGTCTGCTGTGAAAGGAATCAATATCATGCAACCAGGATTAGGTGATCCATGTCATATGCTAGTTATGCTTAAGTTTTATCATATTCAATTTATCAAAGACCAAATGATTTCGATGCACCTTGTTTCCTTCTTCGTGTGCGCCAGGTGGTGGTGGGCGGCATAGGGTAGGCAATGGGGATGGGGATGGAGAGAAGCGACAGAGAACGCGATCGCTTGGTGAGATGTTACGCAAGGTAGGCTCATCTGCCTGTCTGTGATTGATCTAGTCGATATTAATTGCCTGAGATTATGGTGCAAAATGGTTGTTTTCTGCTCATGGGACATATCTGGGATGTTTCCATATTTTGCAGATGCTGCTGCTGCCCACATTCCGACCCTCACTCATTTCAACACCAAACCAAAGCTAGCATCCACCATCATTCGCACAGTCCTCAATTTAGATTAGGTTTCAAATGTCACGTACTCTGAAAGAAGAAAAAAAAATCTTTGTAGAGAATGGAAGTTTGCCCAATAGTCAAAGATGGATACTCGTATTGAATGAGGATTTTCGGACCGAAAAGTCAATTCCTAGGCTGCGCCATTCTCGCGTGGAAATAGCTGCTGTCCCACCGGAAGTCACTTTGGCCCATCAGGGTCCATGAAGACAAGAGAAAACAATGAACAGAGTCAGCAGGAATGAACCTTATCCCCCCCTCTGACTCGGTAGAGTGGCGCGAGAAACGTCAGTCGAAATGCGTTGACTCCGTGGGCTCAACGACTCGATGATATCCTCACAGGGCAGTGGTGGTATCGGTGCCTTGATTGTTGTCTTTTGCTTCGGGTCTGCTTGCTTTGCTTGCATTTTCGCCACCGGTACGTTTGCTTTGCTGAGAAAAAACAGGGTATCAAATTGAATCAAGCTAACCTCACTACAGGTCTCCGTGATCTTGGTCGCCACACAAAGCGTGGAGGATCTTTCCTTGTGGCTGCCATCTCTGGCGCCTCTGTCTTCACCCCTGCAACCGGCGCCGTCATGGATGCCACCAACGCGTCCACAGCCATGTGCATTCCCCTCGTGGGCTACATTTTGGCCATGGTCTATCCCGTGTACATGAACGTGTGGAACAAGGAGCTGCTGGATACCCATCGGGCGACCGAAGTTGGAGTTCAGCCCGATGGGCCAAAGGACATTGAGCTCATGAGCGCCACTCACGATGAGGATGTACACAGGAACCGTCGATCGGTTCAAGTGGAATAAACAATGGCTTGACGTTGTAGTTATTAGGTTTGCAAATTTTAATAGCGTGCAGAATGTTCAGTCGTTGTGTAAACTGGAAGAGCAATTGAAGTGCGTCTCAGGCAATGTGACGATTTCCATTTTTGTACAAGGTATTTTGACTGGATGAATTTAGTGACTAGGTGCCAGCAAAATTTCGCCAAATATTTCGTATGCAAGTGTCAATTTATGGTACACTAAATGACCCCTCAGGACCGGCATCCATGCCTCATACGACGACGAAACAACTTGGTCAAACAACCAAAAAAAAAAGAAAAAAAAAGAAAAAAATTTAGGACATTAACCTGATCTACTAGACGATGAAAACATCATGATTCATGTCTCTCTTTCTGTCATAGGCCCGAGAGGCGACAGTTCCAGGGTGCCATACCCACAGCACACATCCGCACCGAAGAACATTTCTCGGGCCGATGAGCATCGGCTCCCATGCCGTTTTCAATATCGACTTCGTATCGCCGCCGCCTACCCTACAAGTCAGTTTGGCTAACAAGCTTTGCGCGTTTTACGACAGTTATGATGAGGAAACGCTTCTTTTTCACTGTCGAGGCCATGACCTGACCCCCCCTGCATGGTTCGCCGAGGCAGTTTGCCTAATGATGAACACCATTTTGAGAGGCCCGCCATGAGACTGGCAAGGCAGATTGTAGTTGGGCCATTCAATGGCTGGAAACAGACACATGACCTTTTGAAGAATGCAATTCATGTAGCGTGGCCTCTTATGGTTTGTCCAAGAACAAATGCTGGCTTATGTTGCTCGGCCTCCCGCAGCGTTGTATTTTCAACCGTGAATGCATCTCGCTTTCAGCGCAGATAAAAACCACATCCACTCCTGTGATTCCGCATTAATCTTTTCTACTCCTTTCCTACTGTCGCAGACGGTGAAGACTGTACACATCAGACCAACCCTTCTCTCTTTATCTCAGCCAAAGTTGAAATTGTCTCACTGGCCTGGAACTCAGCCATGGGAAAAACATATTATGCAGTTGCCGTTGGCAAGAATGTCGGCGTATTCGAAACGTGGGAGTGAGTACAATTGGGCGGCAGGACGCTGTAGACATTGGCTAATGGCAACCCGAAACAGCGAAACTAAAGCTTCCGTGACGGGCTTCAAGGACAACATGCACAAGAAATTTGGGACCAAGGAAGAAGCAGAGAGATTTGTTCAAATGAACAGAAAGGATATTTCCGACGATACCAGCTCTGTTTGCTCCACAGATGCTAGGGAAGTAGAGCTTCTGCCTGCTGTCCAAGCTCCGAGTCCTCCCATACGGGGGCCGGTCAGGGTGACACTGGCCAGAAGAGGGCCAGGAGACGTTGCGAAACAGACCAAGAAGGGCACCCCGAGTGATGTGAGCTCTTCTTCCTCTGCAGATGCTAGGGAAGCAGAGTTTCTGCCCGCTCTGCAGGTTCAAAGGCCCACCAAACCGGCACCAGGCAAATCGACAACAGTGAAGAAGGAAGACGGTGAGGAGAAAGGCAAAGGTTTCAATAAAGGGAAGAAGAAGAAGAACCAGTGGCCAAAGAAGAACCGAAGCAACCAGAGCATGGAGTTGCAGTTGGTCGTGAGGACTTCAGCTTGATAACGATAAGCTACTTGATGTTATGTTCGATCACGTACTCGAACAATGACGATAGTGCATTTCATTTGATGACTACATCCATATTTTGAAATGAGTGAGAGCTACTTATTATGGGACTGGTCCGTCTGTTTTATGTTGATACAATTCGTTCAATCGGCGGCCGGCGGCTCGCTGACGTCATCAGGACTGCCCCAGAGTAAATGCCGCGCGGTTGTCGGCGGCCAAGAATTCACATATTCTTACGAAACTGTTATGAGTCCTGTCTCTCACACCTGGTGCCATGCTCATTTCCGTTTTGGTCACACGGAACGATGAGGAGGGTCAGTGCAGTTGTGCCGACATTAAGCGCTAGGTAAAAAATAGCGTATTTTGCGACAGGGAGGCAACATGCTCTGTTATCGCACGGAGAACCCTGGGTGGCAACTTTATCGCGGCTCAAGCTACTGCTCGATCCGAGATGGTCAAGGACGCGAGATTGCACCACGGGAGAGTGCAGCGACATCGGCGGGGATCGCGTGCCGTAGCTTGATGAGAATTGCAGGCGTGCCATGGCTTGGACATGGTGATGGAAAAGGTCTGAGATACGACATAGAGTATGCATCCAATTACAGCCACATTTTGCCATGAAGATGACCGCTAATGGCTCGTCTCCCGTTGGCCACTCGCATCTCTTGTCCCATCATCACGGCTCAATCACAAATTGTTTTTTTGGTGGTGCGGGGTAGTGACTAATGAGTAGCTTTGACTGACCCCCACTTTTTGGGCTCCCATCACCACCGGCCGCCGGCGGCGCAAAGACGACGACAACCGAATTGCTTTGCCTTAAAACCAGTCCCAGGCCGCCCTCATTCGATACCAGACACGACAGAATCCCACACAGAAAACAATGGCTCCCGCATTGAAAGACGCCCAGATCTCCTTTGTCGGAGGCGGCAACATGGCCGCCGCCATCATCGGCGGCCTTCTCGCCAAGGACATCCCCAAGCAGAACATCTTCGTGTCCGAGCCCTGGGACGTCAACCGCAACAAGATGGCCGCTCTGGGCGTGCGCACCACCGAGTCCAACGTCGAGGCTGCCAAGGATGCCGACGTCGTCATCATCGCCGTCAAGCCCCAGGTCGCCAAGACGGCCTGCACCGAGCTCGCTGGCATCTGGTCTGAGCGAAAGACGTTGCCCCTGATCATCTCCATTGCTGCCGGCGTCACCCTCGCCAGCTTCATCGAATGGTTCAAGCAGGGTGGCAGCGCTGCTCCCCCCGTTGTGCGTGTCATGCCCAACACCCCCGCCCTGGTTGGTGAGGGTGCCTCCGGTCTCATTGCCAGCGACGCTGTCTCTGCTGATGAGAAGGAGCTAGCCACTGCTCTCCTTGCCAGCGTCAGCCGTGCTACTGAGTGGGTGGATCGGGAGGAGCTTCTTGATGTCGTGACTGGTATTTCTGGTACGTTTGCTAAACCCCTCAATCACGGGCCATTCTCATGCTAACTGTGCAAAGGCTCTGGCCCTGCTTACTTCTTCGCCTTTGTTGAGCACCTCATCTCCGCCGGTGTCAGCCTGGGTCTCTCCGAGGACCAGGCCTCTCGTCTGGCCAAGCAGACTGCCCTCGGCGCCGGCAAGATGCTGGTCGAGGCCACCGACCCCCCTTCTCAGCTGAGGAAGAACGTCACCAGCCCCAACGGCACCACCCACGCTGCCCTCGTCAGCTTTGAGAATGACAACTTCAAGGACATTGTTGCCCGAGCAGTCAAGGCCGCTACTGACCGCTCCGAGGAGCTTGGAAAGGCGTAATGGATAGATAAAATAAACTGGGAAAAGGAAAAAAAGATAGATAAAATGAGAATCTTGCTAATAGACGCGGACTTGGCACATTATTGAGAAGAGTGATGTGATGGATGCTGTGAGCTAGCGGGAATTGTAACTGGTGATACAGGAATGCACCTTAGACGAGGTAACGACGCACACTTGATGATAATTAAATGGGGATTGTATAAGCTATTACCCATTGTTATTACTGAACGCTAAAATTCCTTGCTTGCTATCTGTCCTGATAAACCTGATTCAAACTGGTAGTAGAACTTCATGCCATAACTCCATTAGTGCTACAATGAATACCCTCATTAACCATACCGAGCGTTATTTCTGCCGTATTGAATCATGCATCCGCCTATTGCTCATCTAAAAACTCAATTCCTGAAAGGATTGCCTCCGATCCCGCTAAATATCACTATTATTACATCTTACTTGGGACTAACCGACTTTCCGGCAGCCTTGCTTGCAGCCAAAGCTCCGCTGAGGCCGTACTGAGACGATACACCTTCAATGCGGTGAGTCGAGTTGAGGTTCTTGACTACAACTATCTGGTAGCAAGCCGCGGAGCCCTGACGAGAGGCAATGGTAGAATAGGCAAGGAAGAGTTCCCAGATCTGCCATCGTTAGCTTTGTTCTTGAATAATGCTGGGAGCTCTTACTCTGAACCACCGCTGTCCATATTTGGCCTTGACCTTGTCTGCGTTGCCAAGCCAGTTGCGATACCACCTCCAAAGAGTGCCAGAGTAATGAACACCCACAGTATCCACACTGCACATCCTATTAGTCGATGCACCACCGAGAAACATCAAAACTCACCTCTTGACCTCAAACCCAGCACTCTCAAGACAGGCAATGTAAAAAGTCAACGGCGTCGACGCATCGGCCCCGGGGAAAATGTACTTGTTCAGGAACAACCCCCAGATAAAGTCCTCATACTGCCACGCCTTGCGCAACCCCGAAACCTGCACGTACATGGCCCCATCATCCTCGAGCATCTCGTAGCACCGGCGGAAAAAACCCTTCAACCTGCGAATGCCCACATGCTCCGCCATCTCCAATTGCGTAATTTTGTCAAACCTAACCTCGGGATTAATATCGCGGTAGTCGCCGCACAGGATCCTGCTCTGGGCCTCGGACACGCCCGCCCTGCGCAGCGCATCGTTCCCCCACTGCGTCTGGTTGCGCGCGAGCGTGATGCCTGTGACGTCGGCGCCGTAGTTGACGCTCGCAAACTTGGCCAGGGTGCCCCAGCCGCAGCCAATGTCGAGCAGGCGGTCGCCCTGGCGCAGGCCAATCTTCTCGCAGACGATGGACATCTTGTTGTCCTGCAGCTCCTCGAGCGTCTCCTCGCGGGTGGGGTCGGAAATAACGCCCGACGTGTAGATCATGCGGGGGCCCAGGAACCACGCGTAGTGGTCGTTGCCGCGGTCGTAGTTGTTCCGCACCTGGTCCTCGTCCTGCGATCGGTGGTGCAGCAGCACGTCGGGCGCGAAGGTGAAGATGATGTAGCGGAACAGGTCCAGCGTGAAATTGAACCGCGCCCACTCGTGTCGGTACTCCATGACCTCGAGACAATCGCCGTTCAGGTCGACGTCGCCGTTGAAGTACAGCTCGAAAAACGTCTGCATGGGGATCTTGTGCCGTCCGTTCCAGCGCGCCTTGTCCAATGGCTTCTTAAACGTTAGGTAGTACTCAACCGGGCGGCCCGGCAGCTTTACTTTGTCGTTGATGCGCGGGCTGACGGTGGACATGACGGTCCAAATGACGACGAGGATCGGGACGGTGGTGAACAGCCCGAAGAAGATGGACGTCTTCAGGCTGCCGCCGAATTGCCATGCAATCCATGATGGGACCCAGAGAAGCGCAAATACGAGGAGGTTGCTTGGGAATTGCTCGTTTCCGGGGCCGTCGGCGGGGAGAGGGGCATTCTTGATGGCGGGGAGCTTTTTGGCGGCACGTCAGCAATGGTTTCTACACCAGCGGCAGAAATGGAGATGGCGACAATTTCGGGTGCTCAACGTACATTCGTCACACTCACTCCGCAGCCTTTTCCTGTCGCGAGGGTATCCTTGGGAGCTGGGGGCGTCTGGATAAAGTCGATATCGGCTGTAAGGTGGGCGTGGCCGTTGCCGTTGACTAACGTCGCCATGGCTGCCATCGGAGCATAAAAAAAGCAACAAAGAAACGAAAGTAAAACAAGCTCGAAATTATTTTGGAGGATGAAAACTCCAGGTTTCCCGTCGGACAAGCGGTCAAAATGGTGCTTCCAACATCACAAAAGCACCTGAGCTCTATCGTGGCTGCGGGGCGGATCCCTGCGCGCCGTCAGCCCAGGATGGATAGACGTGATGCCAAGTGTTCGTCATGGTTCATAACACACGGCCGGGAAACATCCTGTCCCTCATTCTCGAGCTAAAGTCATGACGCGCGCATGTCACAAAATGAGGTGCATGTGTTAAGCGAGAGGGGCCGTGATACATGGCGTGGTGGTGCGTTCCCCGTCACTCGCGCTGGTCCCTGCTGTTAGCCCATTAATGAGGCCACCTCGTGAAGCGACCCGAGCAGGCCGCTGTGCGAATAGGGGACGCGCACGTTTCCAAGACATGCAGGCACATTACATGGTGCACTGCCATGGAGAAATTGCGTGGGGTGGTAGTGACACCTGTAGCTTGCTCGATATGGCATTTTGGCGACGGGTCCCCAACAAGAACGGCCGTTTTTCGACCGACGGGTCGGCTCGTTGAGCTAGGCAGCTCGCTTTGACCATGGTATGTCTACATCTTTTATCGTTTCTCTCATTTCCTCTCTTTTTTTTCGTTTCAATCTGGCAGATCAGTTATTGACCCGGTGGCTGATGTTAGCCGCCGGATTGACCGGATGCTGTGCTTCCCGACTATGCAGCCATCATGTACACCCGAGTTGCTTCACCACTCCACATCACCATTAATGGTATCACGTGAGACATATCGATTGGACACCAACGCCTAGCCCAGGTGTCGCGTGTCGCTTTTGAGACAATGATGCGAGGAAATTATTGGACCTCAAGGATCATAATGATAATAACTAAATGCAGACAGGCAATACCGCCACATCGACATGCCACATTCTCAGACTCTTCAACGTGCACACTAACTGCAACCCCATCCATTGATATGCAGTTGCCGCTCTGTTGCGTCTACGGAACAACTGTCATTTAACACAGAGGCAGCCTATCTAGCTTAAAAGTCATCAAAATCACTCTCCCTGAGTGACAACCCAGGACGACGTGTGACCCTGATACTAATGTATGCCGAGGCTTGAACGACGCTGGTATCCGAAAAAGCCTTTTGCCCTGCCAAGTAATCCATTTTTCATCCTGACTTATTCCTAGCCCCACCATCAATGCCTGGTGACTTTCCATTGACACAGTGCCTTTATCAGTTATTAAGCGTGAAGAATCTTCAGGGCCAAGCTTCATCTTCCTGAAAGCATTTCCATGTATAGATTGCACGGATTCGCCATCCGCTATTCGCCAGATCCGAATACAATTATCCTCATAAGACGATAATATTATATGAGATTGATCCGAAGTAAATGCTACGTTATTTGTCCAAGATTTCTTAGGACCAGTATAAATCTCCCTAATGCATGTGCCATTTCGAGTATGCCAAACTCTAACGGTCTCATCGTCGGAAGCAGAGACTAGAAGTGTCGAATCAGGCGAAAATGATACTGACAATGTTTTATTCCAGTGTCCTTCTAGGGTTTGAACGCAGATTTTACTGTCCATGTGCCAAAGGCGGATTGTTTTATCTCCCGAGGTCGAGGCTAATAGCCTTGATTTAGGGGATAGCTCTATCGTGTTTATAGGTCCTTTGTGGCCCTCCAGAATTCGTATACATTTTCCGGTTTTGACTCGCCAGAGACGAATGGTCGCATCTGCAGATGCGGATACAAGTATGGCAAGGTCTGAAGAAAATAAGATTGATCCCACTTCACCTTTGTGGCCCCTTAGTACTTTAACGCATTTGCCATTATTGGTAGCCCAAAGCCTTACCGTGTCAAAGGAGCCTGACGCAATCAGACCTAGTTTAGGTATAAATATAATGCACATATCCAATAACCAGTAGTCTTTGACTTCCTGAATGCATTTGCCGTCCTCGATATTCCATAGTCGGATAGTACGATCATGAGAGCCGGATACCACGAGGCCCAAATCAGGCTGAAGAGCAATCGATGTGATAGAATCTTTGTGACCTTTAAACTCTGTCGCACTATTTGTGTTCCCGATACGCCATATTCGTACGGGACCATCAGTTGCGGAAGAAGCGAGAAACTTTGAGTTGGATGAGAATGCGACTTTGGATATTTCGATACTGTGAGCGTTAAACTCATGCGTCAACGTAAAGTCTTCTGTATGCAAAATCTGTGCTCCGCCCTCCAAAGCCAGGGCCAGAAATTCAGAGTCCGGAGAGAAATCTACCCCGGTCACCAAAGCTGAACACACTATCTCTTGAAGCAACTGGCCGTTTTTAGTCTTCCAGAGTCGAACCGTTCTGCTTTGAGAGCTTGAGGCTAAATGGCCCGAGTCAGGCGAGAACGCAACAGAATCAACTGGGCTCCAATGTCCCTTAAGCTCGTGGTTGAGTTTCCCATCAGGGCGCCAAAGCCGCACGGTACAATCTTCAGAACCTGAGGCGATTATTCCTCCTTCAGGCGAGAACTTAACGTCATTGACCATTTTTTCATGATGCTTTACCCAGTGAATTTGATTGTATTTAATACTCCACAGCCGCACGGCACCATCACGAGAGCCTGATACTAGCGCCGTAGAGTCAGGCGAGAATGCAATGGTTGAGGCAATGCTACCATCGCATGTTAGGGTGTGGATGCATTCACCATCAGGACGCCAAATCCTAATGCCGAAAATAGAAGAGACCGCTATCATGGATGAGTCAGGTGAATACGATATAGCGTGTATATTATGATACCTGTAGCCTTCCAGTTCTTGGATGCATTTGCCATCTTCTATGCTCCAAACTCGGGCATTCGGGCTCCGTTGGGAAGCCGTAGCAAGGAAATTCGAGTCGGGTGAGAATGAGAACAGATTTTGGTCCTCAAAAGTTTGTTCCAGTTGGTCCCATACTTCCTCTGGCTCTGGGGCGAGGTGTATCCAGCCAGGAGTGCCTTCTTTTTTGAAAAACGTATTCCGTATAATGCTTCTCTTTGGTGTGAATGCCAGGATTGAACAATAAATTTGAAGAGGTGTAGAATCCAGTGTTTGCATGTTGCTAAGAAGAATTCTACGGGCATCTTCAAGGAAGTCGGTAAGAATCCTGCTCCGGTCAATCGAGTGATTTGTTAGTATCAGGTGTTGTTTCTGGATATCAACACGTACATTGAGAAGTAATTTCAGACTTTTGAGCATCCATATACTTTCTGAAATCCTTCCAAGTAAACTCAAAACCTCCAACCAATGAATGAAGTGTGTTGAGAGAAATGAATGAACGGCGTCATTGTCTACAACAGCTTCGCCGGCTTGTTGTGAATGATGAACCCAATTAAGACACGCGTATTGTACTTGTTCCGGAATCTTGTCATTGATTTGTTGGAGGTCGATTGACGCTCGCTCTACCCCTGGGTCTCTGAGATGACAGATATCCTGTTGGAGATGATTATCCATGAGACGTAGGCAGTTCATGGCCAACTGCCAATGGCTCTCGCGCTCATCTATCCAGAATAACATATCCCTCTTCTTTTCATCCACCAAAAACTCTCGAAACGAAAGATGAAAAATTCTCACAGGTGATTTCCGATGTTCTGGGACATGTAGAACCGAATGGAGCAGATCCAGCTGTGCATCAACCACTTCCTGCCGTAGATCGAGTATACTTGCAAGAGCAAAAGCGGAAAGGGGGCTGTTAAGGTTGACAATGCATCCGACGATCTTCTTAAAATCCCTAATGGGCTCTGTATTTTTCACATTATCCGGTTTTCCGAATAGTCCATCCATTATGGGCAAATAGGTCGCATCAATTTTTGAATCTTGGCGTTTGCCCCGATTTCGCAAAAAGACTTCTAGTTGCCCTTTGGGATCACGGCGCTTGTTGTCTTCTATAAAGCGGCATGCAGTTGCGGCAAAAATGAAGAGAGGTAGCGTCATTTCCACGAGAAACATAATGCTCGCTTCCCCAGGCCACTCTTCGGGAAGCTTTCGGTCTGTCGAGACTGTCAGGTTGTAGTTGGATTTGATTCTTTTGAATCTCTCCTGTAAGAACTCTTTGGTATCGTGTCTCACAATTGGTGATGGTATTTCATGAAGAATAACGTCTTGGTACGAGCCCTTTGATTCTGCAAAGCCGTAGCGAATTGGAAGTTCTGGTCGGCTTGTGATGAAGATTTTGAGGTTGGGATAACGTAGATGTTTGCTCTGGGAAAATAACTTGATTATCAATGTAATGCTCTCGTCTCCATCACACTCATCCAATGCATCAATAACCAGAACTATAGTCGGCTTCGCTATTTTATCTCGGGTTACAACTTCGAGCGGTTGCAGCATTAGTTTGTTAAACTGGTATCTTGCAGCCTTGCTGCCGATCTCGGGATCTGTCTCAATAGCATCCCTGATAAGTAGTGCGACTGCTGGTTCGTTCTGGGCCAATTGTGCTGCTAATGTCGTAAAGAATTTTGAAATGTTACTTCTATCCATCTCCCCTCTTTTGAAAAAGAAGCTACCGCCCAGCATGCTAGACCTTGCGAGAGCACGGGCAAGAGTGCGCGAAATGGTCGATTTGCTTGTTCCAGCCATTCCGTTGAGCCAGAAGAGGGTCTGGGAGTCAGGATTACCTGCCCACTCGAGTATTTGCTCGAGAAGCTCGACACGGGTATTCTGTAAGCATGTAGGATTGTGTTGCTCATCGATAGAGTCGTATGATGCTCCGGTAGCAATTGGAAGACGACCAAGATCGCTCTTCTGGTCCATGCGATGAACATTTGCGCTGTCAAACCATTAATCGTTGTGCTAATCAAAGCAAAATGCCCTTTGCCTACTTTAAGCCGTGAATTTGCTCTTTTGTCTCGTTCAGAACAGCCTCAACTATTTCAATCAGTACGAGTATATGTGCGGCGGAAGAGAGCATGTACCGGCTTCAATTAAATCTGTCATTCTCTTTTCATTTTGCACCTTATTTGGTGGAATTTTGAGTAGAAGATCTTTTGTATATGCGGCAGCCACCATGGCTGCATACCGTTGCCATGTTTCGTTTCGATGTGAATCGGCATAATCACATATACCACGAACAACGAGGCAAGGGAAATGGTTCATGAGTCCAGCTGCCTCTGTTTCAAAACAGAGAATATTTCTTTCCGCTGAGAGTGCATCTCGCACTATTGCATTGTTCATGGGTTGGTCAACTGAGGCAATTGCTCCGTAATGGATGACTGGATCGTCTTCATCTTCTAATCTTTCCTTTCGCCGGACCAGGTGTGATGGATCATTTCCACAGCCTTCTGCACAGCCCTTTGCATCGTGATTAACGGTTGTAATGAAGAGCCTGTCGGAATCTGCAGGTGGCCGTTTATATTTACGGCGAAGCTTTGGTTTGGCATTTAACACATGATTGATGGATTGTTCAATGGGATGCCCATTTATCTCGTATTCGGCCGTGAGCCCTGTAATAGCAGCTCGAAGGATTGGCGGTGATTGGTTCAAGAATCCCGTGCATCGAAACTTGCTGGTTTGCATCGCTGTCCCAAAGTCATACTTCGAGATGCCGCTGCCGCTGTCGTTGGGCACAGCAACTACAATATCTCCCAGGCGTATATCGTTTTCTGGACTCGGAGCTCCACCACCTATGCCGACCAAAAGACCCATTCGAATATTAGGAAAGCTGGCCAGCATATCTCTGGCCACGGCCGCTGCTACGACACTCCCATCTTCACCGGCGGGGAAAACGGCCAAGACGACATTATGTTTGCCCATTTTCCCCAATGTATAGCTGTTGTTGTCTTGAGGATTAACATCCGGGAGGCTATGTTCCTCGTCGAGGAAGGCTCGGGCGGCAGCGTGGGTGGTGGCTATGGCAGATATCCACCCAACCGTGTAGTCTTCGGGATCGACATGTTTGTGCGTCATGTTTTAGGTATTTATGAATGCAATCGAGTCTTCAAAAATGCGCGACGGGAAAAAAGGTTGAGTGCGAGTGCCGGCGTAGGTTGAGAGGTTTTCGATGCCAGCCTGATGCGGCTGACAATTTCAGGCATCCATGCAGTCCAGCTTTTGGGTTGGCGAACCACACGAGGCAACCTTGCATAGATGCCAAGTAGCTACGAGCGATTATTTGACAGCAGCTCCGAGGAGGGTGATTGATGACACAGAAATCTTCATAAACTGACACCAAGAGATCCAAATGAGCAGCTATATTATTCAATTATTTATTTATTTTAGGCCAAATTTCTTTCCTCCATACTTGACATAGAAGGTTGTTATAGTGCTGAACTTTGCGGTGGTACCCGTAGTTGACGTGGCCGAGATTGAGGTAGTATATGTACCTATTGTAGTACTTGACGTTGAAGTGGTATCCGTGATCGTTTTTGTACTTGGTATTGACGTGGCATCTGTTACTATAGTGCTCGCAAGTGCATTATTATCTCTGCTTGTCGAAGTGGCGTGCAAGGATGATGTTGTCGTAGATGCCGTGGCTGTGGTATCTGTAGTGCTACTGGAGATGGTTGTGAACCAGATGGTACTGCTAGCTCGAGTGCATGAGCGCCCAGCGCAACTCAATGAACATACGGCAATCATGCTAAGAGAAATTTGAAAAAAAAAAGAAAAAGAAAGAAATTAGATCGCAGTGAGGAAAATGCGCAGCTGACCTGTGAGTATAGATGATAATAAGGTGACCAAGATTGGACATGTCAAAAATGTACACGCGCAACATCACGATGGCGTTTGTTATCATTCACAAGACGCTAGGCAGGTTTCACAGGGGACTCTTTGTAACTCGCTACAAAGTTCTGAAGGCTTTCGCAAAAATGGCAAGATAGCTTTTTTTTAAAAAGAAATTTAAAAAAAATGAATGGATAAATAAATCCTGCAATTTTCTGGGGAAACAGATATTGTAGTTTATCAGAATGGTTGGGGTCAGGTCACAGGCAGTCGGCCAGGGCTGCGGTTTATTGAGACTGTAGGGCGCATAATGGCATATTTCCGCTTGATCAACCATAAGTATCAGGTGGATAAGCCCAAGACACATGCATGGTGGGCAGATTGGGCATGCCTCGCTCCGCCAGTAAGCACGCTCTGATTGGATGCCGATTCCACTCTCTGCTGCGCCAGGCTGTATGTGCAAGGCAGATTGCAACACCGCCAGGTCGCTGTCAGCATCATCAGGCAGGGCTGTCGACCCCCACATTTAACTAGTTTGTCGCCCAAACCTCGCTTGAGCAAAAGCACCGCGATCAAGAGTTCCTAGGCGTGCAAGGCCTAGCTAGCCAACTGGTTTCGGCGGCATGGATGTCATCGGCCTCGTCTCGAGTTGTTTGACCTTGGCAGAGGTGTCTCTGAAGACAGTGAGCTTTCTCCACGAACTCGCAGAAACGCAAGACGAGTTTGCAGACCTGAAGGAACAGGTAAGCCACCTCACGGGTGCCGGGATGTTCGACAGAAACGAGGCGAAATCTGACACGCCGTAGATTACCATCATTGATGTCACTATCAAGGGCTTCCAGAGGACTCACGCTTTCTTTCCTCAAGGGCTGAGCTCGTCGCCGTCTTCCGGCCCATCGCTGTTTGCCTTGGCAACCGCCAAGCTGCAAAGCATCAAGGATGATCTCGATCAGATTAAAGCTGCTTGTCAGCGAACTCAGAATGATGACTTGTCCAGAGCTAAGAAGCGCAAGTGGGCCCTGCAACGGCATAAGTTGGCAAAGCTTTATGAAAAAGCACGGGACGCGCGCTTGAGCCTGCAAACCGCCAGGAATTCGAGATGGTTTCTATGATGGCTTCGCACGGTCAAGATTTGAAAAGGCAAGTATTAGAGCGCCACGCTAAGCTTGAATTTGCAGCAGTCTTTTTGAACACCAGTGGCTAACGGTGCTAGATACCATTCCGACTTTGAGTTTATAATGAAAATTCAGGCCCCCTTTCCCCCGAGACCAATCGTCAAAGAGATAACATATGAACCATCGGGGACAAATAATTATTCTTCAGAAGACGACACCGAGTGGCTTGTCTCAAGTGCAAGCTCTGATATGGATGTTCCCCTCGGCCAACCAGTCTTATCAAATTCGCATCCAAACGTAGCTGACAGCGAAAGTTCCATATCGTCAAATGATGGAAATTCGATAAATATTTACGACTTTAAACGTGCTCCCAGCTTTAGTCTCGTTAGATGCCAATGTTGGTGTCACTCGAGCCAAAACAGCAACCAAACCTCGACGCGGTTCGGGAAACTACTTGAATCGCTAACCTACAGCCGAATTAACCGTTCAACAGGAGTTGGCTGTCCCTATCTCAACTGCAAATGCCCAAAGTAAAGGTGGATAGAATTCCAATTTCAACCTCCACGTTGGCTTTGGGGCAGATCATTCTTGTTCAAAGCAACCTATGGGATTTCAGGGCTAAACGTTGCATTGAGACCTGCCAGGGTTTTTAGCGGCATGGAGCCCTTGTGGGGATGGATTGAAAAGTCAGACGGTCGCGACTATAATTTGGAAGAACTGTCAAATTGCTTTCCTGATGACGTTGATGAAGGCCAGAGGGGATTGCTTGAGGTAAATTCAGAACCAGGCGTGATTTATTTGTCTAACAAGAGGGCAGTTTGCGATAATTTGCAAGTCTTTCGATATTGTAGAGCTACTTCTTAAATTATGGATCAATCTATTGTCCAAAAATGGCTTGCCAAGGTATGTTGAACAGGCCGTATCCTGTTTTGGGGTGACAAGAGAATAGCTAACAGTGGATAGGCGGGTAGGGTTTCGAGCAAGAGATACGTTGGAATGCGACTATTACGGCGATAGAAAAAGACAGCTTTTGGAAAAAGTCATATCGCTGGTAGACGACATGCCAGAACCAAACTCGAGTGCAGTGCACGAGGCGGCAAGGCGAGGCGAAGGTATGAGTGAGGCACTCGAGCGAGAGGGCTGGGCAGTAGATGAGCTGGGCTACGCTGGAAACGGGCCTATCCATTTACTTCTAGGTTAAAAAAACAAGCGGTAGGCTCAACCGGGTAATCCAGGAACCAGGCCACAGAGGTAGCATACAAATAGTCTTCAATAATAGATTTAGTCATAAAAATCTTACTACCCTAACCAAAAAAATAAATAGCTTAATCCAAATATAAACTTTGCCCTTATAAATTAAGGATAAATTTAACCCCCTATTACTTAAGATAGCTTTCCTTGCTAAGACTAATCAGCTCAAACACACACCTCCAAACCCCTAATCACTAAGCCAAAGCCATAATAACTAGGTCTTACTTCGAAAGGCATCTCATCCACAACCTAACCCACCAATCCACCGCCGCTAATACATACCTCAATAAAGAGATCCAAATAAGACATAGCACCCTTAGTTCTATAGCCCTTAATAAGATCCTCTCCTTTATCTTAGACCACTGCCTTATACTCTTTATAATCAAAGGAATATTACCCTCTAAGCTAAGCCATAAAAAAAAAATAAAGCTTATTAGCCTAGAATTCTAAATCCTATATAAATAATAATTTATTAATTATTTAATAAAAATCTTTATTAAAAAATAATATAATTACTTTTAAAAAATAATAATAATATTAAATAATAAGCTTAATAAAATAATTAAAAATAAAAAGATTTTTTTTAAAAAAATTATTAATACCTAATATAATAATTAAATAGGGAAAATATTAAGGAATTTAAACTTAATCTAGTATAGCCAATAATAGGGCAGACATAGCAAGAGGTAGTTTGGAAAACCAACAAAAGCAACAAGAAAGTCAATAAATCCAGAACTCAAAAGTACAATCAATACAAATGTGTATGTGTGACAATTGGGGGGGCCTATCCATATTGCGTGTCTCAGCGGAAACGCAGAGGCAGTGAAGCAATTGGCGGATGCAAAAGCAAACATCAACCTCCCCGATCACTTAGGGTGGACGGCACTCATGTATGCTGCTCGTGACAATGAGCTAGGGTGCATGCATTCGCTGCTGGATGCTCGGTGCAACGTTGATCAAAAGAATTCAAGTTTCGAAACTGCCCTACACTGGGCTGTCAGGAACGCCAACCACGAGGCCGTTGCCCTGTTGCTGGCGGCGGGAGCATCAGCCTCAGCCCGGGGCTGGAAGGGCCGAACGCCGCTGCATTTCCTCGCCCATTGCGAAGCAAGCACGGATATCGATAGAATCCAGCGCACCTTTGATCTCCTGCGCGTGGCCAAGAACGCCAATCTCAAAGCCAGGGACGACGACAGCCTCACGCCAGCCATGTATACCTTGAGCAAAAACAATTTGGTCACATTCCGCTTGCTTGTAGAAGCCGGCGCCAATGTGCACGCCGTGTCGGACTACACCCAGAACGTGCTGCATCTAGCAGCAGAATGTTGCGACACGCAAACGTTGCGGTACCTGCACGGCCTGGAATTGCGAGGCATTGGCGTTGAGTGCCGCGACGGAGATGGCGATACGCCCAAGGCTGCATTTTTGTTTTGCGAAACAGCATCGCTCTGGAATCTTGGAGCCTGGAGGCGTCCGTCGCGAGCCGAGCGGCGCGCCTTTGGGGAACTTTGCATGGGAATTCGAGACAGAAATTTGCACGACGACATTCGAATCTCGACCCTTGCCATCGAGAAGCTGAGAGAATTCGATGCAGGTGGCGCGCGGGCCCAGCTTTCCATCATTGTGAACCAAAAGACAGAATGGCAGCAACACAACACCGTGTCATGGTATCGAGGTATTGATAAAATGATCCAGGGGGGCGACTTTGATGCAGTCATTGAAGCGTTGGTTGAAGACGTTGAGGATATGCTGGCGACAATCGGAACGCCCTTCTGGGACATGGATGATGATGATGCTTCGTCCGATTCCTCTGAAACGGAAGATTATGTACTATTGGAAGCAAATTATCTCGAGAGCGATAACGAAGGGTCAGGGAGAGAAGATGCACAAGAGAACATGGTAGCCTGCGCATGAACACCTAGGGCGTGTTCACGTTGGTGTTGGGCTTCGTGTTTAAATGGATAGGCCACCGAAAGTGCTATATTATTTAAATGAACCTATTTGAAAACAATCATATCATACATAAACAAGAAAAAAAGTCTCCTTCTACCATTGATGAGCCTAGCAAAATGAATCAGACACGTGATATTGACACTGCTGCGTCGCTACGTG
Organism: Calonectria pteridis; assembly: GCA_022837005.1. Taxonomy (NCBI): domain Eukaryota; kingdom Fungi; phylum Ascomycota; class Sordariomycetes; order Hypocreales; family Nectriaceae; genus Calonectria; species Calonectria pteridis. The sequence continues at coordinate 56,544 of JAKZGU010000144.1, forward strand.
TTACAAGCGAGCAAACATTTGACGTGCTTGTTTATACCCTGATGAGCGAAACGCTGTTTATCTGCCACCTTCTCGCTTTCACCTCTTATGAATCTCTGAAGGTGAACCCCAGCCGTCGAGAGGAAATGGGGGATAAGATATCTCAAATCTTGGAAGGAAAGGTATTGTTTTCCCTACTCCCCCACAGTCTCGGAGGTTGCGTGCCTCCAATCGAGAAAAGATTCATCGCTCATCGTTTTGCTCCTCTTAAGGCGAATATGCAGCCCGAACCATGTCCTGAAGAGAAAGCTGGTCCTTCCGCGCCACCTCCGACTCCCTTCACTCCAGCTCAACGTCTATCAGCCAGTCGCCGGTTCAACCAGCTGATCAACGCTCTCGAAGTTCCCGATGGCAGCAGCGACAAGTACGATCGAGTGAAGCTTGTCAAGCTCACACATCAGTATGCCCGCTCCGAGGACAATTTCCTGCGTGGCTTTTTCGACGTTACGCAACTTTCGATTGACGAGGATATCGACCTGAGCGATGCCAACCAGCGGGCCGAGCTCCGTGACTCAGTATTCGGCTTTGCCGAGTATTTATTCGACAACTTCTTCTTTCCATGTAGGATTTTGCCCGTCTCTATTTTGCCCAGCTCCCCCGCTGACCATGGCTCATAGTGGTGTTGTCTTCGAGGAAAACTCCTCCGGACAACCACGTTGCCAGCCTGCTAAGTTTGGATGGGACCGAAGAGCTCACAGTGGCTCTTCAGCGCATTTGTTTTGTGCGTGATAGACATCGCTGCGTGATAACAGACACCTTTGATTTCTTCGAGGCGAAGAGGCGCAGAATGGCTGCCCTTCGATCCGATGGCGAGGATCGAACTGATATAGAGCCTGTTCCGGAGGCGGAACGCTATGGGCCCCTTACGCTTTCGTATATCCTACCATATTCCCTTACTGAGGTCAGTGCAAATCAGCCATTGGCAGTACAAGTTTTTTTTTTCTTCTTTTTTTTTCTCGCTAATAGCGCCCCCCCGAAACTAATAATGCTTCTAGGATCCCTCTCGAGAAGCGACGCTAGCCATTCTCAACATGTTCGACTCCGAAGCCGTATCCATGATGGAAGGAGCAAAGGCTCACCGGCCACACAACGGCATGTTGCTCAGTATGAACATGAACCGCTTCTACCGCGATCTCAACGTCGTTTTCGAGCCTGTTCCTGAACAGCCGCACACGTACAAAATCGACCACCTCTGTTCGCATTGGATAGAATTCGACGGGCTTCCCGCCACCCGAACCTTGTTGCCATCTGGCGAACAGCCCATAATCGATCCTCCTTCGGCTCGGTTACTGGCAATCAACACCGCCATTGTTCACATCCTGCATTTCTCCGACGCACGGGAGTATGCCGAGTCGTTGTTGGGTGACATGCAGCAAGGTGTCGCCCGGCCGGATGGATCTACCGAGCTCGACCGTTTTGTCCGGTTCGGGTTAAATGGGTGGTGTGCTCGTGAATGGTGAGTCAGCTATGTGATGTAAACTGGAGGACGGGACGGAGGCTGAGTTTTGTGGAATGAACTCGGAAATTACGATGCTGCTTGATGGCATAATGTTGGTTGTTTTAGATACCTAATCGAATTTCTTTGTTATTCATTTATTCAGAGGCTTTTTGCTGTGAATCCCATTTTCATGTTCTCTGAATCGCACGTGCATACGTCATAAGCTTTGTCTAACACAGTGGACCCGCCGTTTTTGCATTCACTGAACAGAAAGACGAGCGATCTTGGCCTGTTTTGGAATAAAGATTGTCCATGTTGGATACCAACATGGCATCTCCATATCTAATGAGCGGAGAGTAATAATAATTTAGTTGACATTCTGCCTCGCCGGAGATCTCTTATCAAGTGCTATTAATACAGCAAACCTTAATTTACACTTCTACATTGCACCCGTTATCCCCCCCCAAATGTGGAAACGGTGGCGATGCAGCGGAGCACGGCGAGGAATGGGAAAAGAAACGTGCATCTGCCGCCCCTCTTTCGCCAGAATTCGTATCAATTGAATGTGCAGCCATAAAGCAAGATGACATAAATATGGCGACTTGTCACATACGTACGCTTTTTTTGCGTGTGCGGCGATTGGCGTTTTGCAACGGCATATCCACTCTCGCTCAATCTCTTGGCCTACAGTACTGGGCCCATTTCCCCATCACCGGGCGTCCGATCCACTCAAATTCACTGATAAAAATGGAATAAAGTTGTATGTACACGGCACGTGTTGCCATAACGCGGCGGTGCTAATTTCGTTTTACTGGTCCACACCACGAGTGCTAACGCAATCGCATTGCGCATGCTACGGTGGACTTTTGTGGTGACCTGCGATGCGGCCACCCAACAACATCACGTCATAGTCAGCTCGAAAAAAAAAAAAAAAAAAAAAGGACCACAGACCAGCTGCAGCTTGCGGTGGCCAACGGAGACTTGGTTGGTGCGTTTTTTCAGCTGGCGATGCCAAGGCCCCGTCCCGAGCCGGGATGGCTGGTGCGTTTCAGCAGCAATTTAGAAATTAAGCAGCTTGTTCTTGGCAAAAGGGCATGGATTGTGAGCCTGTTTGTCTCGCGTTGAGTGCTACACAAACGACAGCGCCGTGTCAAGGCCCTTGAAATGACGAGCCGCGATGATGCAGGTTTGCGGGGATGAAAATCGCTGCAACCCCCCATCACAGTTAGTCTCTTCAGGGGGCCCCAAGACGTCTCGCTTCGCTTCCCTTGGGGCTGCTGTGAGTGGTTCCGCGTGTCCCGGTTCAAACGAATGTGCGACGTGCTCGTATTCAGGCCGCGCCGCTTTTTGGGTGCAGTGTGTCGCGAGTGCCAACGCAGCTTCACTTTTTTTTTCCCCTTCCTTCCTTTCCTTTCCCTTTCTTCTGTTTCTCCGAGAAAGAATAGAGGCGGGAATGAAAGACATGGATGCGAGCATGGTAGCACCATGACCATCCGCCCTCCGTCACGACATTTTCTTTTCGTTTCTCTCGTTTTTTCGCACCCGAGTCCGTCGCGCGGGCCAATTTTTTTGTTTTTAAAACTGATCTGATCGACCATGGATCCGCCCCCTGTCTTGGGCCTCGCTGCTGATGTCGTACAATTTTCCGATTTTGCAGCCCGAAAATGCCGCAGCGTCCAGAGCCTCTATGAGACAGCCGACGGCTCTCTAATCAGCGAGATCGCCTTGGATCGCACCGCAGCCGACTTTTTGCAGTTTTCCGCCCTGCTCAAGCAGAGGCGCAAGTTCTACAGCCGCTTGAGCCAGTCCATCGAGGCCAACGAGAGAGTAAGATTTTTTCCAAAGGCCGGGACGCGTCATCAAAAATCTGACTCGGTTGTGAAACATAGGGCATTGGCAAGTTGGCCGATGAGTGTTCTGGTGTTGCAAAAGAAACGGCAGCTATTTTTAGGAAGCTGCATGACATCCACAAGAAAAATGACGTCCAGTCAAAGGCGCTTGCTTCTATGCGCGCGGCTTGGAAGCCCGAGGAGATAGCCCACTTGGCCGACCTAGTGCAGGGCTATCAGAATCAGCTAGCGCTGCGCTTGTTGCAGTATCTTAATGCAACCGTCGGGACAGCGAATGGAAGCAAACGAGCGAGGTTTGAGATCGACCAGGGCCCCTCCAAAATTGTTGAGGTCTTGATTGTGGCGGAAAACAAAGTGGAAGTCATTTCAAGACCAACATCGTCTCATGGGCGCAAGATCGACGAAGCTTGGGCTAAAGCAATCGCACACCACGACAAGACCCTGGCAGCAGTGCTAACACTTCAAAATGGAGACACAAAAGTCATCACTTCCAAGGATACACCTCGGTCAGCAACCGAAAACGGGACCCAAATACTAATGACACTCAAGATTGACTCAGCATCAAACGAGGGATCTGCCAGCATCAAGGACTTCAAATCGGTTCAGGACATAGTTTTACGATCTTTGTACTTCCGGAGCTACAGCGAAAGAGTCGAAGGCATCAAACCCCGCCACAAGTCGAGCTGCGAATGGGTATTCCAACCGCCAAAGACGAGTAAGCCCCCTCCGGTCCCGTTACTGGAGTGGTTAGAGAAGGGAAGCGGCTGTTATTGGATCAATGGTAAAGCTGGATCTGGAAAATCCACTCTAATGAAATACATCTTGAACGATTCCCGGACGAAGCAGGCCTTAGGGAGATGGGCCGCCAAGGAGGATCTCGAACTCGCCACCGCCGACTTTTTCTTTTGCAGCCTCGGATCACGCCTCCAGAAGTCACAGCACGGTCTCATGAGAGCACTCCTTTACAGCATTCTACTTCAGCATCCGCATCTAATATCTGTCGTTATGCCGGAATTATGGTCGGCTAGAGCATCACAAAGACAAGATGGCCCCAACGCCGCGCCCTCATTCTCAGAACTTTTGCAGTGGTTTCGTCGACTTCTGGATATTGCAACGCCCCAGTACCGCATTTGCTTCTTCATTGACGGGCTTGACGAATACGAGGGAGACTACTTCAACCTGGCCGAGATTATCAAATCCGCTTCAGCTAACCCAAACGTCAAATTTCTTGTTTCAAGCCGTCCAATCGCCGCATTTCTAGATGCATTCGCTTCGTCTCCGGGTTTCCGCATTCAAAATTATACACACGACGATATCCGTAATTATGCCTTGGACCACCTAAAAGATCACCTTCAGTCACGAAACGAGGAAGGCTGGGAGGTCATTATCCACCAGATTGTTAAGAAGTCGCGGGGAGTTTTTCTGTGGGTGGTTCTGATCGTCAGAACCATCAGCGCACGGCTCTTGGACTTTAATTCTCTCAGCAAACTAAGTCGACGAATAAACGAGCTTCCTTCCAACGTCAAGGACTTTTACGGCGCCATGCTAAGGTTAATGCCCAATTCGACTCGACAGCAAGCATCAGAATTTCTTCAGATCGCATTGATCGCGCTAGACATGCAGAGGGATCATGGGCCGCTTACGCCGTTGCAAATGTATTTTGCAACCCTCACCGATTCCGCTGTGGTGCAAGCCAAGCTGGAACCAATGTCTATTCGGGACGAGAGGACGCGCTGCGAGGCTATCGAGGCGAGACTTCGATCCGAGTGCGCAGGACTTCTCGAGATTCAATCCATCAACTACAGAATGGAGGGTCTCTTAACACCATCGGTTTTCAAGTATCAGGTTGTCGGATTTATTCACAGAACAGTTGTCGAATTTCTTGGGCTGCGTGGGATATGGGACGACCTCTTAAGATTAACGGACAACACAACTTTTCACCCAGCCTCGAGCCTCTGTCGATCAGCAATTTTGTTATGCAAGACTGGACCGACCGAAAACGTTATCAAACTTGAAGAGTCCGGATCATGGTACTTTATGGATCGTGCAATGCGGTATGCATCCATGGCAGAGCATCACAAGCACTCCGTGCCGGCAGAATCCTTACAAGAGCTCGACAAGGCTCTTTCGCACAAGTGGGAGAAAGCGAAGTATGTCTCGTACGGTTCGCAATATAGAAGCACAAAAGGGAGTCACTGGACAAGCGCATACAAGATTGGATGCGTGAACGTGGAATACAACAAAGACCACCTTGCGGCGTTGTTAGCACCGGCAGCAACGCCGCTGTGCTTCCATTCCCTGGCAGTCTTTCACTGCCTGGCTGACTTTTTGGTAAAGATCCCTGCCGAGAAAGATTCCGGGCCGACTGCTGGCCAACTTGCTGGGCTGTTGCACGACGCTACGAGGAATCTCTTGTTCGACCGTCCATGGTCTGACCGCAAGGGAATGATTGTACGCTGTGCGACAATCTGCCACCTACTCCTAAACCAAAAGGCGGACCCGAACGCCAAATTCGGCGCATCTCAAGATAGCGCGTGGGATCTCATGCTCAAATTCGGCATCAGACAGCTGGCCAACAAGGACGAGTTCCGGAGACAGTTCCGAAAAGAAGGCATCGCGTACCACTTTTCCAAACTACTCGTTAGCTTCGTCACGCACGGCGCCAACGTCAACAACGCGGTACTCCAGTATGATGCAGAATGCGACAAGCAAGGCAAGAAGGGAAATGCGTTCTACTCGGCCTTCAAGGTGGTCGACCTTTTGTTCTCGGATGACGAGCAGCCCGCGGATGGGGACCCAGACCCGTCGAAGCCGCGGCCGAACCCCAACACGGAGCCGCGCAGTCCCGAGATGGTAACGATATATGATGATTTGAAAAAGATAATGAGCCAGAAGGGCGCTGTCGCAGAGGCGTATAATGAGTCCCAGGCGATGCAGTGGGACGAAGCCCCCGGGAAGGAGACTGGCAAGTTTTGGGGCATGGTTAAAAAGGCCAAGAGAAGGTCTATGCAGGTTTTCTTGAAGAAGAAAGTGTAATGTCTTTATTTTTATACCCTTAATTAAGTTATGAATATTCCCCCACGGTTTGAGTTGTGCTAGGGGACTGGACTAGTCGTATTGTAGTCGTCATAGACTTGCGTCATTCGTCGTGACGACTGTTATTGCTGCGCTCGTTGTGGGTATCTGGAAAGAGGGATGGGATGGGATAGCAATCTAAATAAGCAGCCAACTGTCTTGGAAAGACTCTCGTCTTTTTTATTTGATCGGCCTCCCGCAGATGCTGTTTTGGTCGTCGTCTGCTTGCATCAGCACGCAATAGGGTAGCTACGAGCACCGGCCAGTCTAGCCGTATTTGGCTAGCTGGCTAGCTGGCTAGCTCACAACAGCTACAAGCCACACCCACCAAAGCTTAGGGAGGGATCCCTTTATCTTCCAAGCCCAGGACCAGGGATTGTGTCTGTGGTTCAGCTGTCCATAGCTATGCCCAGCCTCCAGCGTCCTCACCAGCTCCATGACCTGTGGCGGGGACTATCGATCGCCTTGAATTCCCCCCTGGACGCTGGAAGCGGCCCGACTTTGCACTAAGGCGCCGCTAGACTCACGGGGTGCATTCCGGCAGCTCCTGGTTGGTTGGCTCGCGGACATGTGGACCCCGAGCGACACAAGCACATGCACAATTGTGCCAAAAGCAGTTGTCTCGACGCAAGCCAAGGCTCCCGGATTGACATCAGTGGCTGGAAGCGGCTGGCGCAAAAAGAAACAGGTCCGCTCACCCAGCCCTCTCTCCGCGTCGCCAGGTCACTTGGGTTGCACGGGGTTCCCAGCCACTCCTCACCGCTGGGCGTGCCTCGTGACAAGCCCATAGCCGAGAGCCAGCCGACACAGCAACAGCTTGTGGTGTATTTCCTGCGTGAGTCAGCCAGATCGAGCGCTTCTCCAGGCTGCAAGCGTTCCAAAACCGCCAATCAAGCTTGTGGCTGAGCGGGAAGGGATCGGTGCTTATCGCCACACCTGTCCTGTCACGCTTCCACACCAAGCCACCCGCCTTGGCCTCGCCTTAAGAGCGAGCTTTGCCTTCGTCGACACCTTTCGTCCCTTTTTCTCATCTGCCGTCATACACACACACTACCCCGCCCCAAATATCACATCGCACACCATGAAGTTCTCAGCCATCGCTGCCGGCCTTGCTGTCGTGGCCCAGGCCGTCGCCGCCCCCGCCTCCGGAGCCGGCACCGCCATCCCCGGAGGATCCCCCGTCGAGCTGTGCGACGGCGACCGCAGCCACGATCTTGTCCACATCAGCAAGCTGGAGATTTCGCCCAACCCTCCTCTCCCGTAATGGCGCCCCAGCCCTCCCCTCCCGGTTCGCGACCGCCGAAGCTAACCTGTACCAGCGGCCAGGACCTGACCATCAAGGCCTCGGGCACCGTCGACAAAACCATTACGGATGGAGCCTACGCCCAAGTTACTGTCAAGCTCGGCCTGATCAGACTCCTTTCCCAGACTTTTGATCTCTGCGAGAAGAGCTCCGAGATCGACCTTAAGTGCCCCATCGAGAACGGCCAGCTATCAATCCAGACGACCGTGTCCCTGCCCAAAGAGATTCCGCCCGTATGCATAACCCCCATTCACTACTTCGGATCCGTCATCTAATGCAAATCAATCAAACAGGCAACCTTCAACGTTTTGGCTGACGCCTTCAGCGCCGACGACGAACAGCTAACCTGTCTAACGGCCACAGTCAACTTTGCCAACCGGGGTTTCAGCGAAGACCTATGAGGTCGATGGTACTTGGCTTGGGCGCCACAATTTATTCTTTTTCGATAGGAATTCAGTGGGGCGAGAATCCTAGGATATAATTCGCCGCTGCGAAATGCGGTGTTGGAGTCGAATACTCCAGAGCAGTGTGATGAAGCATGCCTGAGATTGCGATGGCATATCTGGCGCAGGTACCGGCACCTGCTCACCACCACTCAGAGGGGCTAGGGAAATTGTATATCATGGCTAGCATTCTGGTTAGAGCAATCAAACAAGAAGTACCCGATGAGTTGTCGGGTTGGTTTAATGGATATGTAAACTTGGCATTGCACGTCCAGCTCGTGGCTCCTCAGCGATACATATCAGTTGCCGATTTTTCTATCATAAGCCGGAATTACTCACCTGCCGATATGCTTCCTACGCCATCTGAACATGCTTCTTATTCACCTCCATAGAATTGGGGCGATGCAGTGGTCGTTATGTGAAGGTATGTAATTGGCTAACAGTGCCATTTCAACAGCGAGTTTGATGTTGCGAATCTAGTCCCACCAAGTTCAAGTTCTCCACAAACGAATGTTAGTGGGCATGATGATGATGTATGTGTGAAGTGACCAATGTGCCCAGCTCTCACTACCTACCTTCTTTCAACACATGGCAGACTTGGGAATGTTCCTACTGGTGATGCGAAGTTGGACAATTGATCAACCAAAGAAAATGACTGCACTCAGGTGTTCTCGATGATCTGCGGCCGAGACCCAACGCGGCTTGTAGTGGACTCAGATAAGCTAAGCCAAGCATCGCTCAGGTTGCAAGCGTCCCACACAGAAGGTCCGAAATGCCAATCAAGATCGGGCGCCACAAGAGAGATCGGGGGTGATCGACACGCCTGTTCGGGACATCTCAAGCCACTCGCCTTGGCTTCGCTTTAAGAGCTGCCTCTGTCTGCGGCCTGGTCATTCCTCAGTTTTCCTCTGTAAATTTACCATCTGAGCTACCCCGCCCAAAGACACTCACCATGAGATTCTCAACCATCGCCGCCAGCCTTGCTGTTGTGGGCAGCGCTGTTGCTGTCCCAGCTTTCGCATCCGGCCTTGCCACCAGCGAAGGATTGCTCGTCAACTACTGCGGCACCCCCGATGATAGTCTTCAAATCAGCAGCCTGGAGATCTCCCCCGACCCTCCCGTCCCGTAATGCCGCCCCCCATCCCTCCTACACTCATAGCTCTCGGACTAACCCATGCCAGCGGAAAGGATTTGACCATCAAGGCCAAGGGCACCCTTAAGCAAACCATTGAGCAAGGCGCCTATGCCAGTGTTCAAGTAAAACTCGGCCGGATAAAGATCCTTTCCAAAAACTTTGACCTTTGCGAGGAAAGTCCCCAAGTGGACCTGCAGTGTCCCATCAAAGATGGCGAGCTGGTCATCGAGAAGACCGTGAGACTGCCGAAAGACATCCCACCTGTATGAGTGCTCTTCATCTCCCCGTATTCACCACCGTCTAATGTATTATTTAGGCCAGGTTCACCATCCATACCAGCGCTTATACCGCCGATGATGACGAAATTACCTGCTTAATAGCGAAGTTTGATTTGACGGGACACCAGTCCAGTACAGACCTGTGAAATGGGACAGCATACCTCGATCCGTCGTCAATTTGTTTGCTTTCCCGTAGTGCAGGGTGACCGAGGTGTTGCTAAGTTGGTCTCAATGAACAATGGTGGAAATCGACACCATGAATTGAATTTCAATTGGGTCATCCATACGGAAATGCAAGCTGACATGATTTATTCGTTAATGCTGGAACGCATTGGGTTCTTAGAACCCATCTCCGCAGTGAATAGAGCTACATATGTTGTGTCGCATGACGCCAAGCTGCCCTGAAGAAAATGACTTGCGTTCAGGCATCCTCCACATCAGCCTTCGTGTTGCTTGTAGAATCCCTACGCTCCTCCACGCTCTGCGTTTCCCCATTTAGAGCCCTCTTGCTTTCGTTCTTGTGGGCCAGGTAAGACAGTCCCGCCGACCAAATAATCAGGGCGATGCAGCATGCAATCATGGCCCACATGCCTTTCTACATTATGGAGTTAGCAATCTCATAGCACACAGAGAGTTGGAGGTACTAGTCTCTTACCTTGAACCAGGGCGCGGTAGAAGCACCGTAAAAGATGAGACTCCACCAAGCGTTGACGGCGTTGCTTCCCAGGTTCATACCTGCAAGGACAACGGCGCGGAAGATCTCGCCCTCATAGCGCATGGCATCGTTGCACCACGCGAAGAATGTAGCTTGGCACGCGTAGATGGAGCCCGATAGATAGTAAGCAACAAAGGTGATTGTTGTCGACTTGGAGCTCGTGGGGTTTGTAGAGGCCGCCAAAATCATAATCGAGGTTACGATACCCAGGATTCCAATAAAGTAACCGACCATGTATCGCTTTCCGCCCAGGAAATCCGTGAGCGTTGCCCAAAACAGTGTCGAGATGATACCAACGGCGGGAACTCCGGTGGGGTAGTTGTTCTTTTGCGACACCGTGTATGTGTGTGTTGGGTGGTTCTGCATGTACAGCGCCAGCAGAGAGTTGCTGCTGAACGATTCCGTCTCTCCTGCAATGATCCACAGGATGACGAATCCCCACCAGTACCACGATGTCAGGACCTTCTTGACGAAACTCAAAGTAAATGGAGAGGTGGACGACTCTTCCGACAAGGGGACGCGTGCTCTAGCAAGAGCACGCTCATCCTCATTCAGGTAGAAGGCTGTCGTGGTATGAGGCGTATCGGGGAAGAAGATGAGACCGTAGATGGCAATTGGGACAGTGATGAGACCGTCGATAATGAACAGCCAACGCCACCCGCTCATTCCTTGCAGACCCTCCATGCTTTGATGGATGCCTGTCTGGATGAAACCGCCAATCATGGTTCCCGCAAGACCAGAGGCTGTAAAGATACCACTGCGCTTACCCAATTCGCGTTCTGTATACCACGACCCAAGGATGTAGTGGGTGCCCACAAATGAAGAAGCCTCACAAATTCCCTGGAAGAAACGGATGGCCATGATGGAACGCGGGTGCTTGACCGACGCCGTCACCATTGTCAATCCGGCCCACAGCAGAATCATGGTGGGAAACCAAATGCGAGGCTTGACATAGTGAAGAGACAGGTTGGAGGGAATCTGGCCGATAACATAGCTGTACTGTTAATTAGTAACCCGCAATTTTATGCAGCCCCCCAGAAAGGTTGATGGTGTTTAACATACCCCACGGTAAAGCAGGTGTTGATTTGATTCAATTGGTCCCCCACAAACCCGAGCTCCTCTTTCATGCCGGAAACATAGGCATTGGCCAGGTTGGAGCGATCAAGCTATACAACAATAAGACACAGTTCGCATAGCAAATTGACATGCACTTACATAGTTGACAAAATAGCTGAGACAGCAAAATGTCAAGATGAAAAAGTCAATCTTTTGCACCAGCATGCGCTCCCCCGGCTGGTACGTGGCGTGGAAGTACTCGCGCAACTTGGATCGCGACATCTTTCAAAGTGAAGAACCACAATGGCCCGACTGCTGGAGTGAGATGATGGGAAGGATGGGGGTTGACGGGGGTGGAGAGGATTGGCATGAGAGGTGAACCACGGCGAATATTTGTACTGCCGCATTCTAGCATCTCTTATCATGGCCTCTCTCATTCGCGCTCGACGGCCCTGGAGCGTGCGAACCATGGGCCTGGTAAAGCTGTGTGGTATCGGCGAGCGCAAGCCTAATCATTTCCAAGCGCCGGCGTGTTCATTCGATACGGTGGCTCCACCCGCTCTAATCGGCTGCGATATCTCGACACTTGCGGCCCTTGCTGGCTAGGAATTATTGCTTCGAGACGGGGCTTCCTCAGCCTCTATCTGCGGGGAAGCAGGGTCGCGTTTGGGGGATGGAGATAGGCCTAGTGGCTGTCCCTTGTTTATTTTGATTGCCTTCCTAATCGGGAGGTCAATCTATCGCCCCACATCGTGATGGTGCTGGTGCGAGATAATGCCAACCGCGAGATGACGTGGATCAGGTGTGAGCGCTCGGAGGAAAACAATGTGCGAAGAGAATTTGACAAAAGACACCGAATGTACTGAGAAATATGGATGTTAACGCAGATTTGGAGGATGTTTGAGTTGCGAGCGGTTGCGTCTACCGTCGACGCGTCCAAACATTACTCCAACAGTTGTTCGATAATCAATACTCAAATACACCACTACCGAGAGCTTATTATTATTCCCGGTCCGGCGGTCGCTGTTGCAACTTCGCAACGCCGCTAATTGTCCCACGCAGGGGTCGGATAACGGCATGACCCACCTCCGCCATTTTCCCGTTGGAGAAGGCAATCAAAAACCACGACAACGAAATGGTTGTCTCTATATATTCTTCTTATCCTGCCAGATTCTCTTCTAGCGCTCATATCCGATCCCGCCCTTGAGCCAAGATTACACTGAACAGCATGGCCCAGACATACCTCGAGCAGGCCGCCGAGAAGCGGAATCGCCAAGCCTCTCTTATTCCCGAGGAGTGGCGCCTGACCAGCGTGCCGTCCCTTGAGGAAGCCCCCAACGCTTTGGAGTACATTCGCTCCTCGGGCCTTCTCACTCCCGCAGAGCTGAACATTACCGAGACCTCGGATATTACCGTGCTTTTGAGAAAGCTCGCCAGAGGAGAAATTTCTTCTCTTGAAGTCACCAAGGCGTTTGCCAAGCGAACCGCTATTGCACACCAGCTGGCCAACTGCTGCACGGAAATATTCTTTGAAGAGGCGTTTGAGGAAGCTCAAAGACTCGATGATATCCTTGCGACGACAGGAAAGACCGTCGGGCCGTTTCACGGGTTGCCTGTAAGTGTTAAGGATAACATCTACGTCAAGGGCAAAGATGCTTCCCTCGGTACGTTCGGAACCCAAACCACCATCAATTTTCACCTCACTAATTTTGCAGGATGGGTTGGATTAACCAACAAGCCAAGCCCGAAAGACGAAGTCCTCGCGACAGTGTTGAGAAGGCTTGGTGCGGTGCTCTACGTCAAGACAAACGTGCCGCAATCTATGATGGTAAGCTTATTGCCGCGTACTTGTTGAACAAGGCTAATTACGAAACAAGATGTCCGATTCTTACAATCATGTATTTGGACAGACCGTAAACACACTCAACCGAAACCTGATTTCTGGCGGAAGCAGTGGTGGTGAAGCGACACTAGTTAGTGCTCGCGGCAGTGTCTTCGGCCTTGGAACGGATATTGGCGGTTCGGTGCGGATTCCTGCAGCGCTGTGCGGCTTGTACGGATTTATGCCCACCATTTCCAGACAGCCATATGAGAGACCTGGGTATGGTTCAGGCTACTCAATAAAAAAGAAATTTGCTAATTTCCTTGCAGAATCAAGCAGAGAATTGTGCGATCATTCGCAGGTCCACTCGCGTCAAGTTTGGGCAGCATTGAAACCTACATGCAGGCTTTGCCCTACGCAAGAGGTTGGGAATTAGATGCGGAAGCCGTCCCGTTGCCTTGGAACAGCGAAGCGTGCTCTGTCCCAATCGGCAAAAAGCTCAAGATAGGATTCGTGATTGATGACGGTGTTGTCAAGCCTCAGCCGCCCATCATCCGCGCGATGGAGGAAGTCATCGCCGTATTGAAGGGTGCGGGGCATGAAGGTATGTCTAATTACAGAATTGGTGGGTTGGTCTAACCGATGTTTAGTGTTTGAGTGGGATGCCTCGTCACATGGATATGCCTATGATCTTTGGGAGAAGGCCATTCTTTCCGATGGCGGGCTTGGCTGCAAAAAGCTTTGCGAACTTTCTGGTGAACCTCTAATCGAAGGAATGTTGGTAGGAACCGAGGAGAACCTCCTTACAACGGAGCAAACCCATCAGGTACATGAATCAACCCCTTCCCTGTTGAACCTTTTGCTAACTGTTTCCCTCGCATGAGGGTTCAATAGCTTGTTTCGGACAAGTTTGAGTACGAGACAAAGTATCACCGCGACTGGGTTGCTTCTGGCGTAGACGCGCTCATTATGCCCGTGACACCCTGGGTTGGATATAAGCCTTGGACTTGGGTCAAGTCACACGCCTATGTGGGCTACACCAGCATCTGGAACCTGCTGGACTGGGCTGCCCTCAACATGCCTGTGACAACGGTTACGAGGGAGGCCGATGAGGGTGCCGCTTCGGCTTGGGCACAATACAAGCCAAGAAACAAGTCGGATGAATTCAACAAAGATCAATGTGAGTTCTGCTGTTATGTGAATATGCGCTAGAATGCAAATGCTGACACCCGAATAGATGATATAGACCTGGTCGAGGGAATGCCTGTGGCCGTGCAAATCGTATGCGGAAAGTATCAGGATGAAAAGTGCATCGCTGTCGGAAAGGTGATAGAAGCATTGCTGAACAAAAGGCTGGCCAAGGAATCGAAATTATAGATAAATTATCCTTCTTGTATATCTAATAAATTATATTTTATGAGCAAGTATTTTACTGGTGAATGATGAGATTCATATCATTTAAATTGAAAAGTTACCTGTTCTACTATCAAGACATGATGAACGACCGAGTGCCATGTTGGACTACCTCTTTCTTTTGTCAAGCTGTTGATGATCCACTAAGTAATGCTTGCTATACTTTGCGTGGCCTCATCTATCTTTTTGTCGACCAGAAGCCGTCTCTCGCCTCATTTTTACGAAATGAATATGATAACGCTGAGAAAGCGCTCTTCAAGGGATCCCATGTGATGTAGTCCCCGAACATGCCTCAGGTGGGTGGTGGTTGTCCTGTCTCACTTGAAAGAGTGTTGGCGCGATCAGCAGTGCATTATTCCTTCTTTGGTGTCACTATTTTGGAAACAAGTTGATCAATAGGCCTTTTCTATTATTTAGTATGATACCATGCACGTTATTGTTCTGGGGTAGTTGTCAAATGACACTACGGAATGGGCCCTCAAAATGTGACTTTAAAGCAGATGAATTAATTCATCAAACAAGTACAGGCCAGATCAGGCGTGTAGCAAGTATCTGTTATACGGGTCAAGGCGCCTTTAATAGCTACGCCTATGCTTCAAGCGATCCTGCTCGTCCCACCAACTATCTTGAGTCCAGCCTTTATGAGTGTACTCGCCCCCTTCTCCGTGGAGAAAGTTATGTTCGCCAATCTTCTTGTAGAGTTCTTTAGATGTCATTGCCCCTTTGTCCATCAGCAGATGCGTGATATCGTCTCTAATCTGCCCTTTTCCCGCCTCACTCGATTCTTCTCCCTCAGCAATTAGAGCATAATAGTGCTTTTTACCTGTGAGAATATGGTCGTAGTGCGTTAAACCTTGGCCGACAAAATCTAGCGGGGTTTGGCCAGTATCGGATATTGGTGATGGGTTGGCTTCGGAGTCTAGAAGAAGACGAACACATTCAATATGGTCATTGGCAGCAGCGCCGTGGAGTGGCGTCCACCCGAAATGATTGGTGATGGAAGGGCTCACGCCGTTTTCGAGGAAGAATCTGACGACCTCTGTCGCACCATATACAGCAGACTCGTATAACTCATGGCAGCCTTCGCGATGAGTCATGTTAAGGCTTGACTTGTGTTCAATAAGGAGCTCGAGTGCTGCAAGAGTTTTGCGTTAATTTTCTCTAGAAACCTAATGCCTGAACTTGGGACCTTACCATCCTTTCTTCTCTTATCAGCGTTGGCCATTAGGGGAGTTCTTCCATTGTGGTCCCTTTGGTCCACGGTGGGCTTTGGATTTTGATCAAGAAGAAGTTTGACCGTCCCGTAATAATCATTTCTAGCTGTGGCCCGATGAAGTAGCGATTGCCCCTCAAAGTTCCTCAAGTCAGGCGTGATTCCATGCTTCAATAATGATCTAACCACATTGTACTTGCCGTTTTCCACGGCTAGAAAACATGCGGTTCGGAGAAAGGCACTCTTTATTTCCCGAAGCCTCGACACTAGTACTCCTTGGTCATCAGAATCGTCTACATCGCTGTCACTATCGGTGTCTTGGGACGAATCATCATCGTCCTGGCTGGATTCATCGTCTTGGGGGACTAGATTTAGAAGTATTGGTTCGGCTGTTCGAGACTCCAGGAGACGTAAAACGCCATCTTCGTCTCCTTGGTAGGCTAGTTGGAGGAGTTCCCTGTACTTCTGGAGAGATCGTTCGAACTCAAGTCTTTCCTCAACCTTGTTATCCAAAGAAACGGTGTCGGAGCTTTGAGATTCTGGCTTTACCACTTGCAGGGCTGCCTGAAGCACAGCCATCCTGAGGGCTGTCACCAGTAGCATCATCAGTATAGCAAGAACTCTGAGAAACCCTTTATTCAATGCAATTCTGGCCGCTATATGTATAACCTCTTCAATAACTTTGGTGTAGTTTTTCTCCATGACATATAGAAGAATAACATGCCCTTTCTTCATTGAGAGGTCGATCTTGGCACCGCTGCGTAGCAGAGTGCCAGCAGCTACGTCAGACCCGTTTCTGATAGCAATAATCAAGGGTGACTGATGGTATGGATCCAATGCATTGACATCCGCACCATCATCGATTAGTTCCTCAATTAAATTGGGGTTTCCCAGGAAGGCGGTAAGGTGAAGAGGCTGAAGCGGTTTGGTTCGGAACCTGGAAGAAGTCGAAAAGTGCCCACCGCTATGTATGGTTGTGGATGTTACATCATAAACGTTATGGTTTTGGAGGAATCTGCTATAGAATTCTCGTAGACTTTCCTTTTTTTCACGAGATCACGGATCAGTCGTGAGATGACTTCATCTTCTTGCAGGTTCTAACTATGCAGTGATGGATATGAAGATATCGACCCGCATAATCCTTAAAAGGAAACTCGTCGAATGTATCTGAACGTTCTGAATATGAACTTTCTGAATCCGAATCGTGGTCGTTTCAACATCGGGGCTCTCCTGCGCTGATATATGTAATTATTTGGCGCATGCAATCGTAATTCCTCGGTCGAAGTTCGGGAACTCCTGGTGCTTGACATGGTGGAAGTAGTCATGGGTGGAATAGTTAACGTAGCGGATCATTGGCAACTTGTCCAGGCGGTTCGCTCAGAACAGTGGCTTGATTGCGCAATTAGGATCCGCCTTTAGTGCCTGAAGCGAAGATAAAAATGCCTCCACTGAGTGTGGCGCCTGCCCGGATCCCAATATGGTAGGCAAACTAGGCAACAGCCCTCATGCAGCGTGCTTCCCTCATTCAAATTATGGGCACTTTGATAACCCGATCATATCTACGGAGTTGCTGCATCTTCTTTGCTCGCTTAGCTAGCGAGCTGATCATCTTGGAAAAGTCCTTCTCACAAAGAGCCGCAGGCTAGGTGAGCGTTCTGAACTATGCTAGCGTGGAAGTGAGACGGTCGGGCTGAGGGGAGTCAAGTTTCCCTGTGAAGGTATGAGGAAACACGTTGCGGGCTCCGTCCAACGGCATAGCCAACACTGCATGGATGCCTGGCCCACCAAGGAGGTTGAAAAACAGTTAGCAAACAGAAGCCGGCGGCATAAATAGCCGAGAATAATTGTGTCAAGGTTGATTGTATATATGGCTGGCCATACCCAGCTCACTCGAGTCGCACCGTTAGCGGAAGGGGTTAAGCGCGTGAGGGCAATTCGCACATTTTCTTTTCACTAAATTCTTCGACATATCTCCTTAGCTCATTGATGCGATTGGCAATTAAAGTCCAATGCATAGTCTCAAGCGATTAGATGGAAGAAATGCAAAGGCAAACATTACATTACATATTATTGAGTAGAGTTTTATTTTTGGATGGGACGCTTTGAATGCCGCAAATGAGAGTAGGGAAATAGAATGCGTGAGGAAAACCAACTACAATCCCAATATTCCCTTCAGCACATTGTCAAGTTTGTGGTGGCCATCAGAAGGATACTGCCACGCGCGCCAGGCAACGAACCCATCTGGGCGAATCAATACTGCACCTCGAGACGAAATACCTGCCAAGGACTCCCAAGCACCCTTGCTCGCGACGAGTTGGCCGTTCGGCCCGACGCAATAAGCTTCTATGTCGACCCCAAGAGAAGTAGACACATTTGCAGCAGCCTCGTGCCACTCTTTTCCATCCGCCCCCGCGAGTATCACAAACTTCTTTCCTAGTAAATCCAGGGTTGAAACGCGACGGCCATCATGTGAGACCCAAAGATGGGGCACGCGGCTGCCGGCTCTTCCGTCCAGCCCGGCAAATTGTACCAGCGTTGGGAACAATCCCACCATCCACCAGAGCCACGGTGTGGTATCCTCCGTGCAAATGGCCGGAGAATTGTAGGTGTAGCCATACCCGGCCAGTCTGGGTACGTTTCGGATCACGGCCCAAATTGCTGATATGGTTATCTTCATGGAGAACAGGCCGCGCTCGTCGGCCACTTTTCCTGATTCTTCAGAGACGAGGCGTCCGACGGGAAGTCTCTCCATGTCATAGGTGGCGAGCAAGGATTCGTGTGCCTGCCCCCGTATCACCGCGGCCAATTTCCATGCCAGGTTATGAACATCTGCAATACCACTCGTCGCACCCTGGCCGCCCCACGGAGGCATCTGGTGGGCTGCGTCACCAGCTAGAAATACTCGGCCATGCTGAAACTGCTCAGCAACCCGTACGGTTGGTTCCCAAGGTAGGATGCTCTTGACCTTGATTTCAAGGTCAGGCATCCCGATTGCAATCTTCAACAACTCCTGGCAGCGCTCAGGTGTGAAATCGTCAATCTTTTCGCCTTTCTTGGGGTCATAGGAGAGATGAAAGACCCATTTCTCTTGGTTGTTGATGGATGTGAACAATCCCGTAACTTCCGGTCGGTCCACACGACACAGACTGAACTCGCGACCGCGGACCAACTCGCTCAAATCGGCCTCGAAAAGAATGTTCAAGAGGTGCCCAAGAGTGCCTGCACCCGTGGACTTGACACCGAGCTTTCCTCGGATAGCGCCTCCAGCTCCATCGGCAGCAATCACGTAGGAGGCGCGAATGGTCGATTCGGCATTGTTTGAGCGGTCGCGCAACGTGGCCGTAACACCATCCGCATCCCGTTCAAAGCCTGTGCACTCGATGTAGAAGCGAAGGTCGCCGCCTTGATCACGAGCAGCCTTGAGCAGCACCGGCTCGACAAGATCTTGTGTTCCTCTTGTCCCCTCTACTGGGCCGAGGTACTCAAAGTAGGCAGCGCCGGGTGGTCTGGATGCGCCCGTTGACTCCTTGCGTTTATGGCTTTCAATGACCTCGACAAGTGACTTGCCCTTGTATATGCCCGCACTCGCAGCGAGGGGTTCACCAGCCGCGCGCACAGCCTCGTCAACTCCGATTTCGCGAAATAGCTCCATGGTGCGGCGGTTGACACCACGTGCGCGTGGGTGGATGGAGGTGGTGGCATGGCGCTCAACTAGGATTGATTTGATGCCATGGTGAGATAGGAAAAGAGATGCAGAGAGGCCTACAATGCCTCCGCCAATAATTAACACAGGAATATCGGGTGTTGCCATAATCGCAGCTTAATAAGATTTTTGTTGTAAGTACATACGATCGAGAAATGGATTGGACAAGTTGATAACGTCTTTTTAACGGTCACAAGAAAAGAATAGGTGATGACGTAGCTCGTTAGGCATCCTTTACACCATATGATTCCTTCTTAGTTTTTCTGGACAGGTGTTGAAAAGAATCCCTCAATTCCACGAACTCCGGCTCGAAGTGGGTGGGTTGCCGTTTTACCCGACCAAGTCAGCGCTTGCGTAGGTTCACTAATCTATTCCCGGCGCTAGATGACGTGCACACTTTTGTGAGTCAAGGAGGATTAAACTAAGTACGAAGGATCATGCTAGCTTGGATTCCAGCAGGTTATTCCGCATTCAGCCATCACGTATCAATATGGGCGGAACGATCGAGCTGCTCACTCTCTCTACACACTAGTAGACAAAGGTCATTTTTAGCGTATGGGCGGATTCGAAATGGATACCCATAGGATTGATAGGGTGTATACCATAGGTCCCTAGGTCCCAATGTGTCCAAGGCTCAGACCGGATCTGGCTTCCGCGTGGGGGCGTTTCAGATGCACAACATTCAAACAGCTGCAAGTCGTAGATCACGAAACACCGAGCCAATGGGACTCGATATCTTTATTGAATTTTGACTTCACGCGATACGGAGCAAACAGTTTGATGAAGAGGCCAATGTAGGTCTATTAGTCTATGTCCAGTAATTAAGCGCAGTGGACGATACCGTCGTCGTGAGTGTGGCACTCCTAGAGTCGAAACGTCAGCATTGTTTGGATCAAAAATGGTTGTTGAATGGCGTAAACTAACCGTGGCAGCATCGCTGGTGGCAGTGGCGGCGCTGCTGGTGGAGGGAGTAGCCTCGGTGGAAGTGGAAGCCTCCTCGACCTCGCCGGTGCAGCCGACGCCGGGAGCGGCAATGTCGTAGGCGTAGACGTCAATGGCAAAGTACTGGAGGGCGTCGCTGTCGATGGCGCTCTTGGAGGGGTCCGTCTTGGCGAGCTCAAGAGCGTCGGCGTAGTCCTCGGCGAAGTGGTCGACGATGCCCTCGTTGATGCGGGGGACGTGCAGGATGCGGTGCATCAGATCCGTGGCCCAGAAGGTGTTGAGCTTGGAGTTGGCAACGTTGTATCCGAGGTTGCAGACCGAGGACAGAGGTCGGCGGATTTCGAAAGAAAGAGGGCAGATGACGGTCTCAAGAGTGGCGTTCTCACCTCGGTAGTGGCCGGCCCATTCTGGAGTTTGTTTTGTTAGTTTCTGTAACGCTTTTTACGGGAGAGTAATGGATAATTACGGTCCTGGGTGGCACAGTTGCGGTCGGGGTCGTCGCAACGGAAAAGGACACCAGTCTTGTCGGCGTTGACGATGCGGTCGTACCATCCCGCGGGATAGGCAGTAGAGCCGTTGCCAAAGTACTTCTTGACAAAGTCGGACTCGCTGCCGAAGCGCAGGATGTGGTCGCGGGCGTGCTGGGCGAGCTCAACGGCCTCGTCCAGACCCTGGCGCAGCTGGTGGCGCAGGGTTGAGTTGCAGGACTGGTGGATGGTGTAGTCCTTGGTCCATCCCTTGCTCCAGTCGTAGACGGAAGCAGTCTCAGTTGACTTGTCGGCCGAGCTAGCCTGGGTAGCCTTGGGCTCTCGGGGAACAATGGGAGAGGCAATGGCACCCGAGAGGAGCAGGAGGGTGGTGGCGGCAGTCTTGAACGTCATCTTGAAGATCTCGAAGAGGTGTTGAAGGGTTGAGGAGGGATAATTGAGCCTGCTGTAGGTGGCTGCTGGGAGCTGCTTGAGAGGGATGGTTCGTCTCAACCGGACGACAGGTCCAAGGCTACTTATAGAGAAGCTTGTTGCTGCATCGTGTTTACTCGGGATCGGATCCCAGGGTTTTGGGTGCAAACAACGGCTGCAGCGTGGAACCGGTTCGATTGGTTTTCTCCCCGTCACCTTGGCCCAGCCATTTCTCTTGGCTCGCTCAACACCATGGCCATTGTCAGTCTTCGAGCCCGTCTCGGTGGGGGCGCCCCGATGCACCTCGCGGGCTGCGCGGGGGTCGCGAAGCGTTCTCGGAGGCAGCTCCGACGACGCAGCGAATGGCATCACGCGAAATGCGGTGCGAGGCAGCGCTCAGCATCTTCGTCGACAGAGACGTTTGTCAATCCTCATGTCACTAGGCGTTCTATCCGGGTTCTCGGCTCCCCACTTCCGCGACCATCAGGGTGTTTCTCACCACAAGCAACGAGCGACGTCTACTCCACACTCTCCACCCAAATGCGGGAATGCAGGCCTGATTGAGGTTAGATATATGCTTATTTTCAAAGTATTCCAGCGTGGTGTGAGGACGTTCCGCCACTCGACTCCGCCGAAAAAACATGGCTCGTCTTGGCGACAAAAGGTCAACGCACCCATCATTGGCTTCACATCGCATATCCCGGAGTCCTTGCGCACCCAGCACGTTTCCCTTCTGCTCACCGACCTCCACAAGGCGGGGCTTCTCGCCAGAGTTGACTCGAGCCAAGACTTTCCCTGCGGCATTTACAACCCATTTTGACCTTGTCGTCCCAATAGTTGCAGCCACCAACTGTGCCCAGCTTGCCCGTTGGCGGGCATCAACAGAGCCGTGCCAACAGAAAATTCCCCCGATCACCCGGCCTAAACCCATGCCTGACGCACCCGGAGGGCTGATTGCCAGGCTTCCAATTCCCGTATCTCTGATTAGCTTTGCACTTGGGCAAACCACCCACTGCAGGGATCTGCAAACTCGATGCTAGCACGGATCTCGTTTTCTGGGCTGATGCTCGGTGCATCCGCATGTCTGTGACGAACGACTTGGCAATTGGAATACGCAGTACGCATCGGCTCATCTCCATACCAAGCAAAAGAGTAAAAATGTATCCAAGGCATAACGCGCGGTTGTTCAGGGCGTTTTTTTTTTTCTCCTAACCCCCGAACAAAATTTGCCCTGTGCGTCAAACTTAAGTACAGCACAGGAAGAAATCCTTCCATTTGAAAAGCTTCACCTCGAGATTGGCGGAGACCTCATTTGCCTAGTGGGCAGAGCATTGATTACTCCTTTTGCACTTTTACCTTCCAGGTACTCAAATAATAACTGTGGCGTCGTTAGGTCTCCGCCTCTCTCGTAGCAAATGGGATGTAGAAACGCCGTGTAACTCCTCGATCAATACAGGTGTGTCAGTGTAGAGATAATGAATTTGTCCTCAATTAGTCTAACTAGCCTAATTACCGATGGAGTGGAGATAGAATACGAATCGTAGCAACGATTCAGTCCTATTTCTCAGTGACATGGGCAAGTTGAGGCCGGGCGTCGAGTGCTCCTGCGGATACGCACTAGCCACTTTTTTGAAGCATATTTTTTCCTTTCTATGCATCTAGTATAAGCTTATATCATTATATAGTATACACATGATGGGCGGGATTCGACCCAATCCCGTGGGTACGGTAACACTGCACCTTGGTAGGATAACATGACTGTTTGCAAAGCCCTAATTTTAATTTGCAGTGTTTTTAAGCTCAAATTATGCAATTTTGAAGCGTTGAAAACCCTCTAATTGATGTGGAGATATATCATTGTCGAATGGTTTCTATTTTTTGTCTCGTTATGAGGAAAAATGGAGTTGCAATCCTACGGCTCTTGGCAAGATGCTTTAGTGTTGGAGCCACTGGACAATAGCCTCCAATCTCTAACAAAGCTCTTTGCAACGCGCTGACCATAATATAATAGAGCCTCAATAAGTTTAACGTAAAGGAAAAATTAATTATTGGATACTCAGAGGTAATGCATATCCTCGTATTTTCCTCTGCAACATTTGCTGGCGTGTTTCGTGGGGAATACAGGGTAAGCTCAACTCTGGGAACATCGTGTGGCGGCGCCCCACCTTGTTAGCCCCGAGCCACATTCAGGCTGCTGTACCGCCACATTCAAACGATTTGGTGTGCATAATCTTCTGCTTCCGTCATCAATGCTCGCTGTGTGATCAAACCACCATGCCAGGTGCATTGTGTGTGTTGGGGAACCGGTACCAGAATAACATCCTGATGGGTTGAACTGGCGAGGCGCAGTTGGTGGACATGCTCAAGCCACCGAGCTTTATCGCGAAAACATGGAGGCTTTATTTAGTGTTTTACCCTCGGAGTTAGATTGACGTACATCTTGGGCTTGTGCCAGAGAAAGTACGCCCTGGTGCCTTTGATCCAGTCTTTGCTGTCCGGATGAATCTGCATATCAAAGTTCCAGAGAATCTTGGCCAAGATGAGCCGCATCTCTGCATAGGCAAGACTGGGAACTAGTCAATATGAAGGTGACATGCTCAGGGAAAGGCCAGCGACATACTTCTTGCCAAGGCAGTCTCGGGGGCCATATGAAAACGGCTGGAAGGCATCCTTGGCATCGTCCTCGAATTCGGGGTCGCCAAGCCACCTCTCCGGTTTGAAGGATTCTGGTTGTGCAAAGTTCTGGGGCATGTGATGCATGGCGTATTGCCAGATTCCCAGACGCGTCTGGAGGCAAAGATTAGATTACCGAAACCTGTATCGAAATTTGTGCCACTCACATCTTCCGGAACATACTGCCCGAGTATCGTGTCTCCACCAGGCTGTGTCAGTCTCGGGAGGGCGTTAGGGACGGGTGGGAATAGTCGGAGGGCTTCATTCAGAACAGCCATCATGTACGTCAAGTTGCCCACGCTCGTTAGATCAATCTCGCTTTCTCTCGAAAACGTCGATCGAACTTCCTCCGCAACCTTGGACAAAATGCTAGGCTCAGTCGTCAGGAAATACGTAACGGCGCAGAGCGCCTTGGCCGACGTCTCGGAGCCGGCAACGGTCAGAACACCCGCATTGTCAACCATTTCTTCATAGCCCATGGTCTATCACACCACGTGAGTAACTAAACTACAAGGTGTGGGACATTGGGATCTTACCTGACCGTCGATGGTTCGCTTCATGGCATCGATGAAGTCGGGCCTTGATTCAGGCTGCGCTAGCCTCTTGTCCACCTTGTCATATGTTAATCTGATATGGTCCAAGTAGCCTCTCTTTGTAGCCTTGGCCATAAAAAAAGTGTGAATTTTGAGTCCAAAGGGAAAGTGCCCCAGACACTGCCTCACGGAGATGCCGCGAACTCGTTGGAATATGAGCGCAACCCAGGGAGGATATTCTGAGTTTTCCAGGCACCCAAACGGCTCGCCAAACGCCAAATCGGCAATGATGTCGAACGTTGTCCAATTGTACCAAGATGTCACCTCAACAGGCTGCTTGCCATCATTGCAGTTTTCGTGTAACCTTTGGATCAAGAGGTCGACATAGCTCATGATGATGAGCTGCTGATCCAGCATGGACTGGGCGGAAAATCCATGTGATAAGATTCTTCGCGTGCGGCGGTGAGCCTCGCGATCGGCAGCGATGATGCTATTGGGAATGTGTGTCCAGTGTATCGGATCCTTCCCGTTTTCCCCCTGGCCGTGCTTCCGGTGGCCCATGATGTCGTTCCAAGCTCCAGGAGAAACAAAAGAGAGCTCTTTGGGTGCTATTCTGACTACATCACCATACTTTTTGTGGAGTTCTACTATCTTCTTGTACGATTCGCCCGAGAAAACATTCCGAGCGTGAAACACGCGGCTGGCCCCCCAGAGCTTGGGACCGGGATACTTTCGAAGAGGGTGAAGGAAGACATTGTAGAAGGATACGCAGAGAATATAAGAGAGACCCTGTGGAAGGTTGATGTTAGTAACATTGTCGTAAGGATTGGTTCTGTTTGAAAGGCATGGCTTACTAGAAGTACTGGGACCAATAGAAGTTTGGACCAGTGGGTCAAAATGAGGGGCTGGAGTGTTTGGATCATGGTGACCAGCGGAAACAACCCTTGCAAAATATTTTAAATGCAAGTTGGACGGAGTGCTGCGCGACCATATATATGGGCATTGCCTCCGCTTCAGCTGTTGATTCATTTCTTGCTTTCCCGGCACGTCACTGCTTCTGACCTAATCGCTAACGTGCGGCAAACAATTCCGTTGAGGCCAATGTATTCGGCCTGACGTCAAGGGCATCGACGCTGATATGCCTGTCAAGGGCACGGTTATAAGACGGTCATTTGGGATCACCCTGTCTGGAGACGTGGCGGAGCGCACCGTTATTTCAGGTGGGTGGGTGGATGGTGATGATACTGCCAGCTAATTCTATGGCCTGATGGTATTCTCCATAATATATCGTTATACTCATTTTCACACCCGTTGTGCTCTGAAAGCAATTGTTTTATTCGTGTCGGGTCATGTAGTGTCGGATTCGAGATGTCACCCTCCACTCCGGCCGCTTCAGATTTCGTTCTAGTGCTGATTCTTATGTGTGCATCGGCCGCTGCATTTTTCTTCACCCGAGGTACAACATGCATTGCTGACAACTGCATGGCATCTTAATGGCCAGGCCCTCGTGTTTTTGTCCATTTTGGGATTTCCTTTGTGCGCGTTCCTAATGCCCGGATTTTATCACAACTCATTTCATTGTTGGATCCGCGAGTTTACATGGTCGAAAGCCATCTGCCATGTTAGGTTTCTGGAACATACGTATAGTTTACGACATGTGGGCGACCGCGAAAATAGTGGGAGGAGTTCATCTTTGGTGACACCAATAGATAGTAGATAAAAGACTTCTCCACGTAAAATTTAACCCATAAACGTATCTTCATCCATTATTTCAAGGCATTTAGGACAACCCCAGCATCCCAAGTCGCTCCACCTCACACTTTCACCTGGCTGCTGCACGAACGTCGGATCGCCCAGAGAGAAATGGCTGAAGACGCACGTCTTCTGATTTGGATCGAATGCCGAGGCCTTGCAGCCGTGCTCCTGAAAGCATATGGCCGCACATCTCTGGGCAGAATTCTGCCCGGGGTATGTTGAGGCGGAACGGGAGTAGGCGGCTGTTTGCACCACACCACCCACATCGCATGAGTATCCAGGCTCGATCTCAGCCTTCCGTACACACCTTGTTTCCTTGAACTCACAAAGTGCTTCAAGGGAGAAGATGGGCCAATCTGGCAAGGGTATCTGATAATGACATTCAACGCAAATGGCACAGTCGACGTCGTGCCAAGAAACGCGGGATTTGGAGTCCTCGACGAAACCAGAGTCGACGAGGTTCTCGTTTGAGAAGAAGCACCCAATAGGATACCATGGATCAAACCCATAAGACTTGCAACCCGGCTGCAGTTGGCAGATCAAGGCACAGTCTTCCAGCCTGTATTGTGTAATAACCAGCCCCATTATTTGATATGGCTTAACTGCCGTGAGATTGCCTTTTGTGCCACAGTACGACGCAGCGGCAGTCTCGGTAGCCGGATAGCACGTTCCAGAAATAGCATCATCTGGGCAGGTGTATGTCCCGTAAGGCTGGGGTAATGTGGCTGTAGGGCCTTCTGAGGCCGCTTGCGCTGCCAAGAAGGGATCGACAAAGTCGCTTGGAACGCTCCTGCGCGTCATGGTGCGACTGGCTGAGGGGCTTTGTGAGGCTGCTGAGACGAGATTGGTGGAGGTGGCGAGGCTCAGCGCCCCGAGCATCATCACGGGCCTCATCGTGGAAAGATGTATAATCTAGACTACGACGAGCGGTGAAAAGAAGTGAAAGCCAAATCAATTTTTTTCTCTCTCAATTCAATTCACCCTTTTCTCTTACCGATGCACCTTTCGTAAAGCATCTTGCGCTAGCACTAATTAGGCCTGGTGTTGGCATGTTCGTATGGACGAAGCCATTTCTCAACTCTTAAGAGAGTGTATGTTGGTAAAAGACATGAAGACGAAAACGCACGCGAGAGCGTTAGCTCACTTATCTAAACGACGGCAAAATATTTCCTCGGCCTGCAATTTTGACTCCCGACGGGCGAATTCGGCCCACGCGTCTGATTAGCGGCACCAAGGCCCCTGTTTATCAGATCAAGTCGTGCGTCCTCGGAAAAAGCTGGGGGCTCCACCATTTCCTAGCTCTGATTGCGCCCTCGCGTTTTGTTGGCCAAGGCCGAAACCGAAATCCACAGATATGTGCGTCTGCCTCTGGAGAGATTGA
The DNA here is from genome assembly GCA_022837005.1 of Calonectria pteridis. NCBI lineage: Eukaryota > Fungi > Ascomycota > Sordariomycetes > Hypocreales > Nectriaceae > Calonectria > Calonectria pteridis. The sequence goes on from JAKZGU010000144.1 coordinate 84,210, forward strand.
TAAGAATTTATCAATCTCGTACGTTCGCAGGGATGTAACCTGGCCGCTCGGCACTCGGCATCGACTTATCACTTCCATTCGATATTGGATAGACATCCGCGGTGGGAGTTGGGCATACTGGTTCATCGATTGTACGCAGCAGCAGATTTTGAAGAAATTATTTTGATTTGTTCAGATTAAATAAAAGGAAGGCTATGGAAAGAATCGTCCAAGATGTCAGTTCTGATGGTTGTGTAGTCCATCTAGTTGATTGACGAGTTCCCATTGAAAAGTGTGCATCCTCATGTCGCCACCCAACAAGGTGCTGGCTGAGACCGCGTTGGTGGAGGTCTCTGCGTGTCTCGCAAAATGCTGAGCCACGAAGCCGCTCGGCGCCAAATTGGTCAATTGTAAACGAGAAAGATGCAAATGTTCCACAAATAGGTATTCTCATGCCGTCAGCATGCGGCTCATATGGGTGGTGTGCCAGAGCGGATCGTCCTCAATCTGAAGCAGCTTGAAGCCTTGTCGCTCCCAGAATGAGATTGCGCCGGGCAAGAATGTGTGTGTGTGAAGATAGAGGCGATTGATGCCCTCGTCACGCGCCTTTTGCTCGAGCGCATTGAAAAGTCGTGAAGCCAGGCCGGCTCGGCGCCAAGCAGGGTCAACGGCGAGGCGTACCACCTCGACGACGCGATCCTGTTGAAAGTCGAATTGCTTGAAGCGCCCATCGTAAGCGACGAATCCAATCGTGGCAATAAGGCGGCCATCTGCTCTAGCCGTGAGAAAAGCACCGTCGGGATGCTGCAAATACGTCTTTTGGAATTTGGCGAGCTCGCGTTCAGCCATTTCCTCGTGCGATATCGGCTCAAGAAATGGGAACATCTCGGCGCGAGTCGTCTTGACGAAGTCGATGATGACGGGAATGTCCTCGGGCGTGGCGAAGTCGATCTTGATGTCCGTGGTGTTTGACATTTTTGCTTTATTTGTTCTTATTTTGTTTTTGAGTGGAGAGGGAGGAGAGTTGCGAAATAAATAATCGCTATCTGGCGCGATGAAAATGGCGAGTATCTGATAAAGGGCAGGCAAAGTTCGGATCCCACAAGAAGGGCTTCACCCGGCCCCTGCCACTGCCCCACTTCACACCGCTTGTCCTTGCTTTGTGTATCGGATGCCGTCATCATGCCGGGCAGATGAAGTGCTATGATACAACACAGCGAAGTCGACTTGACCATTTGGCGAGATTGCAACCATCGCCGACTTCTCATTCCACTTGGCGACCCAAGGGAACGGCTCTAACAAAGTGGTCCAGTCCACAGCTGCAGTAACCTTCAAAACTAAATTGGGAAATAATTAGCGCGCACACTACTTGGCACTAGAATCGTGACTTTCACTTTCAGAGAGTTAGTTGCCTATTCATACAGCTTAAGAACTGACACAGGAAGAGGAACCCGGATAGATATCCAATATCTATTATTTCCGTCAATGGCACAGTGGAGTCGCAGCCTCTTCGCAACCGTGTCTTGTTTCGCCTCCACAACACGACTCTGGGGAAGGCAATAGAGTTATGCCTGCTCCTGTGTTGTTCGGCTGCACGCACAGACAGATCCACATTACACCGGGGAAAGAGAAAATTGAGATACCGTTTGTAAACGATTTTACAAGGTATCTCAGCGCCCCGGCTGCCAGTTGGTGGACGCGAAACCGAGCGGGGAAGCAGCCCATGGATGACTCCACAGCTGCATATCCACAATATTTGCTCATGTCAGGTTGTCCGAGTTCTCCTTTCAACCATCAGCCCATTCAACAACTCGTATCACAAGTCAATACATGGCCAGTCCAATAAAATAGGGTTGAATTTGCGAATATTGCGAGGGTTTTCTTTAAAATGGTGATGTTCATGTTAGAGATGGGGTTCTAGCGACCTGTCTTGGAACAGCGTCACTGGCAACGTACAGTCAAATTCAAAGTTGAATAGGCCACTCATGATACCCTCGTCTATAATTATGGAAAATATACCATGAATAATTTTTCCACCTTGAGAAAAAATTGCTTTCGATGAAAGGCAACGGTTAAATACCAGTCAATGGCCAGAAGAAGAGCGTTACAGTGGAGAGTGGATAAACGAGACCTTGATCCAGGGATGTGAATACGGAAAATTTGGCTTTTCGTGAGTGGTCAAATTTTTGCCTGAAATTCGTTTCCCCAACACGTGAACCAATGTTACTTGATGATGCAAGAACAAGGGTAAATGAGGTATGCTTTCACAATCCAAATCAATACGGACTGTCGCCAGTTGGAGCTTCTGCCAAGCCGACTGTCGCGGAGATGGGCAGCGTAAATTTTGCCTCCATTTTATCTGGAGCTCGAGAAATTGTGACTAATGCGTGCGCAGCGATAGATTCCAAATTCGTGGCCCTCTCGTCGTGCTTGGTATCCTGTTATTCTGGGGCTTCACGGTAATTACAACCCATTGTTTCGTTCCCATGCGCAATCTAACATGTGCTAGCTGGGACAACGACTCCTTATTGAATCCTCCGACTTCAATCTGAGGTTTGCTGTGTTGGCTTTGTCTAGCCTTTTCTATTCTATGGCGTGAGTGCATCCGACTACGTGCTTGAGAGGAAGATGTGCCTTTATATCAAACCGGACAGTCCGTCATTTTGGGTCTTGCGTCGGCCGCACTCTTTGCAATCGTGGCCAATGTTCAGTACTACTTATTGAATGGCCGCAAGCTTGCAATAAAGGGTCTAAGGTACTATTATTAGTGCAAGGGGTGGAAATAAACTGCGTGGCTGATTGATAACCATGATCATGGGTCCCGGAAGCCAGTTGGGAGACCCAGAGCACCTGGGGTGAATGTCTAGTCTGCCAGCAATGTGGGCCCCTCGTGGTATTTATGATAGCATCAGCAACGGCACAGTGCCGATCAAAGTCCCGAATAAGCCCTTGAAATCGGATTACTGTCGTCTCAGCTATGGCGCTTTGTCTATGCTGACGGTCTCATCCCTGTCAGCTTCAGCCACGATCATATTGATGCAATGCTCCACCTAGGGGCCTCAGCAGATCATGAAGTTTTGGGTTTCAATTAGGACTTGCAAATGCTGAAATTGCATCTCATATGCCATTGCAAAGATTGATGCCTGTCAAACAACCTCGGATTTTACGACCTGGCCTCTCAGGCCTTCTCTCGAATGCAACGTAGGGTGTTGGGTGGATCTCGCGGTACATCGCTAAAAGTACAGTCGTGTGGGCCATTTCCAATTGGACTTTTGTCTGCCAAGTAGTCATGCAGTCTTCCAGCTCACTATGTAGACCCAAGAACTTTGAATATGAAGGGAGTCAGACCATTGACGTGGTATCTCACTGGACTTCCAACGATCCGTAGTGTGGTGGTGTCCGTTTCCAAATTGGGCTTGATGTTCCGCTTGCCTATTGGGCAACGGGCCAAGCCTAAGTTTATTTATGCTCATTTGCAGCCACACGTTAATTCAGCTTGGGACTTCGGTACTAGATCGAAGCACTGCTATTGTTTTGCTTCCAAGTCGGCCGCTGTCGGCGCGCAACCATCGGCATGTCTAGGAAGTGCATCGCTCGGTCGTGATTTCAAATGGAATCAAACAAGGTACTGCCATGATTGAAATTACCAACATGGTAATATTCTGCAAGAAATATTCGGCTGGTAAAAAAAGAAGCTTGGCATAAATGTAAGCATATTTGCACAGCCTTATGGACATTCTATAAGAGAGAGAAGGTGCTATCATTCTTCAGGCGTCTCAGCTCATCAGCAGCAGTTTTCTACCTTCGCTTGTTCTACTCTGTACTCTTTGTCTCATTTCAATATGTTGTCCGGGAATTTAATGGCGCTTTTGCTATCCTCTGGCATTGCACTCGGATTGCCGTCCAACAACGCTGCGAAGTCTGGTACGAAGGGGTTGAACTGGGCAAATTGCACAAAGGACTTTTTCCCAGATGGAGCCAAGTTGCAACTGGCAAAGGAAGCCTCTTTGAATTGTGCTGGTCTCGAAGTTCCGCTCGACTACACGAAGAAGGGTTCCGAATCGATCCAACTTCAGTTGGTTAGGAGGAAAGCCAGCAAGGAATCATCCAAAGGAAGCATTCTTTTCAACCCAGGCGGGCCAGGAGCTTCGGGCCTTGAACATCTCATCGGCTATGGTGAAAAATATGACACGTAAGTGTGCGCGATGCTAAACCGAACAAATAGAGACTAACCTTGTAGTGTCCTTGACGGCCATTTCGATCTCGTCAGCTTTGACCCTCGGTAAGTCCCCCTGTTTTTCCAAAATCTTCTTTGCTTATCATTACTTTAGAGGCGTGGGGAACACTATTCCATTCACGTGCCCAAAGGCGAATGCGACCGACTCTAAGCTCACCAGACGAGCCAATATCACTGTGAATTTACCCCACCCCGACACATATGAAGCCGTTGTTGCCAAATGGGACTCCGAAAAGGACTTAGCAGAGCGATGCGATCAAGCCAATAAAAAGACTGGCCGTTTCATCTCAACAGCATTCGTTGCACGAGACATGGTTCAAATTCTCGAAGCATTGGACGAGGGCAAGCGTATCAAATACTGGGGTACATCTTATGGCACCTTGCTCGGACAAACATTTGCTGCCATGTTTCCTGACCGCATCGACCGCATGCTTCTCGACGGCAACCAAGCCGCCTCGGATTATTATGACGGTTACGACTTGTTGACACCATTCGACACGGGCCGGGCAATGTCGCACGTCTTCAGCGAGTGTGTCGCAGCCGGCGCAGACAAGTGCAGCTTGGCCGGTTACGCCGGACCAGAGACGACAGGAGAAGATTTGATGGTTGCCTATGCAAACCTGCTCGAAGGACTTCTCGACCAAAACTCCGAGAAGGGCACCGGTTACTATAACGTCCTGAAGCCATTCCTGCAAGGCCAGCTCTATAGTCCGTCCCAAATCCCTAATGTGCTGGAAATTGTCGGATATGGTCTTAATGGAAATTGGACAGCCCTTGACGAGCTTGTCAAGGAATCACAGGTCACATCTGGGGATACTTCAACCGAAGAAGATCAATCGGGGGTTGGTATTACTTGCCTCGATGCTACATTCCGAGCAGATAAACCCGAGGATGTCTACAGTCTTAGCCGGGCTCAAACCGAGCTTGCCCCTTCTTTCCCCGACATTTCGCTTCCGGGCAGAAGCTGTGCGCCATGGAAGTTTGAGCCAGCCGAACGATACGAGGGCCAGTTTAGAGGCATCAACACCAGCTTTCCCATCCTGTTTGCCAACGGCCGATACGACCCTGTCACTCCTCTTGTGAGCGCGTACGAGGCTTCCGCTGCATTCAAGGGCAGCAGAGTATTGCTCTACAACGGAATCGGAGTAAGTATTCCAGTTTGGGCAATCAATTTGGAGCTAGAAATTGACAATATAATAGCACGGTGCCCTGTCGCACCCATCGAAATGCTCAGCCAAAGCCATTCGCGACTACTTTGTGGATGGAATCTTGCCAGAGGTTGGACTTGAGTGCAACCCTGAGCAGAACGGAGTCATATATGCGCTCGCCACCGCAAACCGTACCTCTGTCTAGTTTTGAAGTGAAGGATATAATCGCGATTCGGGGAACATGGCCTTGATCTACATTTCAGATTGTGTCATTCTGGTATAAAACAAGTCCATAATATCGTTGCACATAGTGCACATACTCCCATTCAACATATGCATTTCTTTTACATAGAGCGAGTAAACTTATTTAAAGTATCCGAGATAAGATGTCAAATTTTTACAGACTGTCACGTACTGAATCGGTGTATTTGCAGGCCGTGATGAGAATTCCACAAACCGCTTCTTGACCAAAGAGTGAGCTATCTGATGAATCCACCACGAACTGAATCAGAACCTGAATACACAAAGAAGCTCCATTTTGATCTTTTCACCGTCTCTCCCTGCATCTCGGGGCCTTGAAATCTTACAGCTTCACAGCAAAATGCTCCCTAAGCCATCCTCCATAACGATAGAGGAACAGTGGCACTGGAAGAAATGCCACGCCTATAAAGCCTAGAATGCTATTGCCCCACCCAAGCCCTAGGTCTGCATACAAAGGCGACCCTGCCAAAGGAATGAAAGCTGCAAAAAGAAGCCGGAGAATGACGTTGGCAGCCAATGCAGAGGCGGCAGCCTCCGGGCCAAAAGCATCCACCAGGTAGAGCTGAGTTGGCATTATAACCCAGAGAACGCCGAACCCAAATAAGGCGGTGCCGATGATGGGCACGATCCAATGAGCCTGCTTCTCAGCTGCCCAGCCATACCAGAAGATGCCGACGGGCACGGCGGGCATGACCCACATCATAGGTCTCAAGCGTTCTTCAGGCTTGGGCGAATCTCCAACAGTCTTTTGAAGTTTGTCGCTCACGGTGGCAAAGGCCCCGAGAGAGACGGCCATTCCAATTCCAACGCCGAGGTATGACAAGCCAGAGACGCCGGCTGAGAAGTGGTATTGTTCCTCAAAGACGGTGGGAAACGTGGTGAACAGGATAAAGAGGAGGCCGAAGACGAAGGCGCACAGGAGTGAAAGCAGAAGCACGATTGGAGACATGATGAGCAGTTTTGTTGGTCGAGTAATAGCGCGGAGGAATAGCTGGCGGGGGGTCAGGCCTCGGTCCATCTTCGAAACCAGAGCAGCATTGCCAGTTTCTTTCCGGAGGCGAGCGGCTTTCCATCCCAGCAGCACTGCGGCATTGGTCTCGCGGAGGAAGAAGACTGATATGACAAATGATACTCCTGCCTAGGTCGAACTGTCAGCGACTCGAGAATAGCAGGCGTTGTACTCTACTCACCAGGGTTGTGATGATCCAAAAAGTCCATCGCCAGCCAATTGATTCGGACACGAAGCCGCCAATAATTGGGCCCAAGACCTTGAAGGATTGTCAGCGCCATTACCGTTTGCGTGGGGTGGTGCCACCTACTGGTCCCAGAAGTGGTCCTATGAAGAACAGAGACATTACCCTCCCGCGTTGAGCTGGCGGGACGACGTCGGCGACGGTGCCTCCGCCTACTGTCAATGGGCCCGAAGCAGCACATCCGGCAAGGAATCGAAAAACGAGAAACATAGCGGTGTTTTTACTCATGGCACATCCGATGATGAAGCCAATGTAAATAACATTGCAGGTGTGGTAGATGACAAGGCGTCCGTACAGTTCGGATAGCGGTGCAATGAACATTGGCCCAACGGCGAAGCCGCAAAGGTAAATGGACACAGTGAGACTGACAATGGTGGAGCTAGTGATGTGGAACTCTCCAGCAAGCGCGGCAGCTCCAGGTGCAAACATTGTCGCGGCGAGGTTTCTGTATGTATCTTAGTCAGTACATGATTTGCTTCGTCAAAGGAACCCATGAACTGCCTTACGCAGTAAGCAAGAAAGCGCTGGCGAGGACGACTTGGGTCATGCGTTTCCATTCTGGCCAGTTCCGCGGGTTTTGGGGGTCGTCTTGCCCATCCCAGTCGACGACATTATCCTTTGTCGCTTGATCCAATGCTGTTTGGTCAGAACCGCTAGATTTTTGGTCATGTTGGCCGTCGTCCGATATGGCTGGCTTCTCATGGGCGGATTCCAAGTCGGCTGCCATGGTATGCTATCGGGGGATGGTGCGACTCTGAGGTATTGGCGCGTCTTTGTTCACTGGTGCCAGGCTTTGCTTGCTATATATTTAAAATCAGGGGCTGCGATCGGGACAGCGCCCGGATGAAGAAGGCCATGTAAAGCAGACATGGCTGTCGTTCTTTGGGCAAGGGCTAATTGCGCCAGCTGTTAAGTCCGGGAGTTGGTCCGTAAATAGAGGAGCTAAGTTGGATATCTGCTTATGTAATGGAGGGGGGACCTCAGAGAGCCAACTGGCGCGGAGGGTCGGATGGTCGGATGGTCGTTGCTATCTCCGTTGCCTCTTGATTTGCGCCGCCAGACATTTTTTTTCTCTGCTCGAATCGGCTGTACAACTGTTTGAGAACGACTAGGGGGCAATTCCGCTTTGGGCATACCCAGATTACCGTGGACGAGGTTGAGTTCCGCGAGCGCCCCAATCCAATCACACCATGGCCGACAGTGCTCAGCGTCCGCGTCCGCCGCCAAATCGACGCAGAGACAAAGCCCAGCTTTCCTGCGACCCTTGCAGACACCGAAAGTACGTGCTTGATCGCCGTCACAAAGTTGTGCATGCTTACATTTGCCAGGCTGAGGTGCGACCGACAGCACCCATGCGGAGCCTGCTCAAGGCGTGACCTTACCAGCTCCTGCAACTATGCGACGATATCTTCTTCTACACCCATTACTCAGAAGCCCGTTGCTCCGCGACAGTCCACCAGCCTCCATGGCAGAATCTCCGAGCTGGAGAGCCTTGTCGTGACGCTCATGAAAGCTCAATCACTCCCAAGTTCGCCCGCACCAAAATCGCCAAGACCAAGCTCGCCCTCACCCACAACTTTGTTGCCTGAGATCAGAAGACCAAAGAAGCCCCAAGATGAAGTTGCATCCCCAGCGGACCCTGGTACCCTAGAGTTGCGCGAGTCTGGAACAAGCTATGTGCAGAGCGTCCATTGGGAGGCCGTTCTGACCAAAATCAGAGGACTGAAGGAGGACTTGGTCACTGGTAGCAGGGTTCCGCCTGGTTCACACTTGTTTTATGGCCCGGACCGTCATGCAACCCGAGATGAAATACTGGCTGCTGTTCCTTCTCGTCCGGTTGTCGACCGCCTAATGGCCCTTCACTTCGATTCCCACATTATCACTCCATGTTAGTCCATCCAACCTTTTTTTCCGCCCTCAAAGGCATTGACTGTGTGCTGTAGATCTCATTCATAGGAAGAAGTTTCTCCGAGAGGTGGGTTCCTTCTAACCGGGCCAATTACAAGCAGTCTGACATTTGACCAGTACGAAACCTTCTGGGAAGATCCGTCTACAACTTCTACCGCTTGGATTGGTCTTATGTTTTCCATGCTGTATATTGCTGCGCAGTTGCAGGCCTTTGCCATTCACTTCACTGACGGACGGGCCGAATCGGCCAAGGCAGAATACCTTGCCATGAAGGATGCCTTCCGAGAAAAGGCCGTTCAGTGTCTCATTTTGGCCAGGTATACGACGGGAGGACCATATATCCTGGAAACCCTCATAACGGTCCTTACCGGAGAGTTTGTACTTTTGAAAGACGGCGCTAACGATGGCTGGCTTTCGATCAGTATGATACTTCATCTTGCAATTCGCATGGGCTATCACCGAGACCCTGATCATTTTCCTGGAATATCTCCATTTGAGGGTGAGATGCGTAGACGCATCTGGACTACAATTCTTCAATTGGATCTTTCTCTCTCCTTGGAGACGGGCCTTCCTCGAATCGCCACGGATACGCACATCGATACAAAACAGCCCCACAACCTGCGCGACTGCGATTTTGACGAGGACACGGCCGAGATGCCTCCGCCGAGGCCAGAAACAGAATGGACTCCGGTGCTGCCTCTTATTACAAGAGGCCGACTTATAACAGCTCTCGGCTTGATTTGCGACGTCAATACCGATATTAGCCCCCCGTCTTATGATCAGGTCGTCAAGGTCGACGCACTTCTTGAAGACGTGCACAAGCATGCTATTCCGCCCGTGCTGTGCTGGGAAGCAAGGCCAAACCCCATTACGGATAGTCCAAACCTTGTGGTACAGCGGGTGAGTCTAGAAACGACATACTGCAAAGCACGTATCCTGCTATACCGCAGAGCTTTGATCGACTACCCGATTGGACAGCCTCAAGAGCGAGACAGGGAGTCGGTGCGGATTTGTTTAGATTCCGCACTCAAGATTATGTCATTTCAACATATGCTTCACGACGAGTCTCAGCCATTTGGTCGTTTGTGCCAGCTTAGATGGAAGGTCATCCATATTTTCAACCAAGACATTCTCCTCGCAACGAGCGTCCTCTGTCTTTACCTTCAAGAAGTTGATAAATTTGGTTTGCTTGAGACCAGGGCTGAAGAGATTCGACAACAACTCACGCTTTCGCACAAGATTTGGCTTGAAATGAGCACGGCATCTCCGGCAGCTGGAAAAGTAGCAAAAGCTCTAAGAATCGTCCTTGGAAACAAAGAAGCGTCGGATGAGGATGGTAGCGGGCCTGCTTCTTGCGACTTTATGACGGATTTTGATGCCATGCCTCTGAATGAATTTGGCACAACGTTCAACAATCAATGTGAGAAGCACGTTCAGTCATGCCTATTACGGCTAACAAGAAGACTTTTCAGATTTTCCTTCTAACTTCTGCCCTACTCTCTCCTTTTTCGAAAATGTACTGGACACCCGGGGCACATGAAAATATCATTGTTTTGCTGTCGCTGTGTTCATTGCAGATGACGTTCAACAAACGCGCCACAAGGAGAGTAGGGCAAATTCAGAGCTAAAATGCAGTCTACATTACCAACCAAAACATTATGAATCTTATTGATACATTAACTGCCTAGCTTTAGTGGGAAGGCTTGGTGGGTCGAAAGGGCAGAATGGGTTGTCAAAGCCTGGAGGACCTAGTCAGTGGTACTGAGATGACCTGGGGCACTTATCACGCTTGGGGAATTAGTACTCAATTTTAATTACATCGCGTACATAACCTCTTATGCCGTGATGCCTGCTATTATGAATACGCGCATTGAAGGCACAGTGGGCGGCCAAGTCGTAGGCTGGATTTAACGCTTTCCGTGGTGAAGTCGATACGGCTGAAGACAAACGGCGCTCCTGGTTGCACGCCATATAGACATTCTTCTATATCAAAGATTTACATGCATCTAATGTCATGAACGAATGATTAAGATTTAAATGGTCTGTCAGTTAAGGCTGAAAGATCGCAGCCAATGGGCAATGAAGTGGAGATGGTGGAGTCAGCTGAGCCAAACCCTTGCGGGAGGCGATGGCAACGATATTTTGAAGGTAAAAATACTGTAAAAACAGCCCCGTTAGTACGGAGCCCTACAATTTTGCCGGGATGCGACAGTATGTCTGACTTTCGGCCCAAGTGTTTCAAGGCCTCACAGGGTGCCGGACCATGAATATGCGCGTCCCTTAGAAATAGAAAGGGAACGAGTGCTTCTTTTGAGGAATGAAGAATTCCTTGAGAACACCATTATTCATCAATTTTGCCCCTGAGATCAACTATGGGTCATGTCGCCAAAAAAATCCTAAGCGATCAAAAATTTCGGGCAAAACAAAATAAAAGCGGGACTGCGGCTGGTAATATTGAACCTGCTAGCGCCCGTTCTTAGCTCCCAAAGCACCATGGAACTTTAGTTCTATTAGCAGAGAACAGGGCCCAGCTTAAATAAAACGTACCGCATATGGTTAGCTCTGCTGCTAAGATCAATAGTCTGCACAATAGCGTCAATCTGGTAGTCATGAACTCGGCTGCATCAGCTACGTGGCTGGCCTCCCAAGCCTTATATAAGAGGCCGTGTTACTTGCCTTTTGTGACAGGAAACGACATACCAGCCCTCTACCCATCTTCTCACCATGCAGCTCACATATCTGGTTGCCGCCTCGATGGCCGGCATCGCTGCCGGCGCCGGTATTTCGGTCCAAGCCGGGTGTGCAACTCAAATGGGTACCAAGTCTATCAAGTCCGTTCCCACCGTCTCCTCAGACACTACAATTACATATACGACAATTTATACGACCAAGACTACCGGTAAAACAACCACAGTAACGGCCAAGCCAACCACCAAAACCTCGACTCGCACAAGCACCGTCACTACCAGCACCACGGCAGTCCCTAAAACAAGCACTTCCAGCATCAAAACGACGAAGCTGGTAACCTCGACTACCACTCTGGCGCCTGCCACCGTTACCGTGACATTGACTTCTACCAACGACGTCTCTGTTATATCCACGACAACTGTACCTACAGTGTCCGGCTTCGTGGTAGTCCAGGACACTTTGGGTGAGGCCACAATGGCCGGTAGCATCAAGCGTGATGTCGGCGGCAATGCCCGCATGGAGAAGCGCGCAACTTCTAGCTACCCCCAAAAGGTCTCATGCTTTGCCACGACCTACCTCCCGGCTACCGTCACTGTGACCAAGGCTCCGACGAAGACGCTCAGCGGCTCGACAAAATCCGTCACCACAGTCAAGACGGTAAAAAAGACCATCACCAAGACCCCTGCTGCCGTGACTGTCAAGAAAACCTCGACCATCACCTCCACAGTCCAGAAGACCTCCACACCTCAGCCCACTACCATTTCCACCACGGCCACGGTGATAAGCAGTGTGAACGCTCCTGTGGCTACAGCCTATGCCGCATGCGCTGACCGCAACTTTGCCGACACCAACACCCTGGGATGGCGTTTCACCGGCGTTTACGTTCCGATCGGTCTGGGCGCTACCGAAAAGACTTATACTGTCGACAACGCTTATGAATGCTGCACGCTCTGCTTTTCTACGGAGAACTGCGGAGCCAGCTATTTCACGGATTCAATCACCTGCCATATCGTTGCTCTCTCAGATGGCTCACCTTGCTCTACCAGCAACCATTGCTCCGGCTATGTCTACCAAGATTCTGAACAAGAGTCAAGTTACACTCTTATCAATGGCCCTGGAATCTGGTGGGAGGGTTATGCTAATTAATTGTGAAAATTTGTATCGGAGTCTGATGATGATCATGCTCGCACTTGGCGAGTGGTACAAAATTTATACATCAGCTAGGAGTTCTCAACTAAATAGAGATTAAATGTAATTGAACAGGTCCACTCCCCTGTCTAATTTTAACTATGACTAAATTGGATGGTGACTTAAAAACAAAGTAGCACATAAAGAAGATAGAAAGAAAGAGAGAGCATTTTGCGATTATAAGTGCTTATTACGGATCCTAGGAGATACCTACCATAGAGATTATATAATAAGTCTAACCATATATAAGTAGAATCCTTCTAATAATAAGTAAAAAGAATAAGATATTATATTCTTATACTTTAAACTATAATAAATATTAAACTATAAGGTATAAGCTTAAATTAATTATTTATTAGCTAATATTAACCTTAGTTGTACTAGGATCTTAAACCTTATTAAAACTATATTCTATTATATTTAATATACTTACTAATAATACTAATAGAATCATAATAAGTAGTAGTAATTGCTTAGTTTTTAAACTATATAGCTATAGCCTTATATAATTAAAATAATTTAAGAATTAAATTTAATATAAAATATAGAAAAAAACCTAGATAAAGTACTAATAATAAATAGCCTAGAGCTAGTAGGCTAATATACTTTATAGGTAAAATTAACTAAATAAAAAAAAGATTAAACCTAGATAATAATCTATTAAATCTTATTATAATCTCTAAAAAGAAGCTATAAACTATTTAGGAATTTTAAGTCTTTATATTAAGAAATCCTAAGTTTATTATTTAAGGTAAATAACTAATAAACTTTAATACTATTAAAGATTTAATTATCCTTTTAATTTAGACTTATAATAAAGATAAATAGTTTATTATTATTAGAAAACCTATAGCTAAAGAACTATTAATTTATTAGAATATAATTAACCCTTATATTATTATAATTATCTAGAATAGTATTAAGAAAAGTATTATAAGAGTAAAATTAAAAGGTATTATCTTATATAGTTAAATACTATTAATCTATAATTAGTTAGAAGAATTAGAGATTAAAAAATAATAAATAGTAAAAAAAAAGAAATTAACTAGGAAAAAGGCAAATATAGCTATATAGATATTAATAATACCTATTAGATTATTACCTATTAGATTCTTTCCTAGTAAAAACCTTATTATAGTTAATTAATTCTAAATCCTAGAAAGAAGCTTTAATTCTAAAGGATCTAAGATATTATTAGAAAAAAGGAAGATATTAATTCTAGTAATTATAGGATTAATTTTTAATCTATAGAAAATAAATAAAAAAGCTAATAAAGAAGAAATAAAGGAATTAAATAGGTTAAGTAAGATAGTAAAACTAGCTACCTTAATAAAAGAGCTAGAATTAGTTATTAAGATTCTTTAAGTATAGCTAGAATTAGTATAGCTAAATAAGTAGGACTATCTTATTTAAAGATTTATTTTATTATTAGATAGAATTAATATAGTAGATAAATAATTGCTTTATAAAGGAAGAAATTAGAAAGACTTAGTATCTATTGATTTTAGTAGAATTCTATTACCTAATAAAAGAAACCTATTGTCTTTAGATAAAGTAAGAAAAGCTAATAGGAAATATTAGCCTATAGCTTAGCTAGAACTAATAATACTAAGGCTACCTTTATAACTAAGTTATAAGGAAAGTATAAATTAATAAAAGGGATCTTAATAATAATACCCTTAATAGAAAAAAAAAACTAAGATTAAAAACTTTAATTAATAAAAAAATAATTATATTATTAATATAAAGAAAGATTATAATCTAGAAAAGACTAAAGATAATTTTATTATTATTAAAAAATACTTTTAAAAATAAATAATAATCTAGATTAAGAATATTAGGTTTTTTTAGCTTAATATAAAAAGGGATAAAAATAATAATAAAAGAGTATAATATAATAGTAAGTAAATAATCTTTTAGGATATAAATATATAGATATTTATAATTAAATTTATTTATAATAATAATACCCTAGTAAACTAAGAATATATTTATAATAATATCTAAAGTCTATTTTAAGAATCTATATTATATTAGTATAATAGTATATTAAGTAATATCTAAAGATAAAAGCTTTTATTTACCCTAAAAGACCTTTTCCTAGTAATATACTAAAAGTTTAGGCTTAAAAAAAGAAAGGTAATAAAATTGTGGGTAAGTCCCGGGGTAACTGGATGACGCAGTTAAGGTCACAGTCAGGGTAGCAGCTGCTAGGGGTCTTCTTGTTGTAATAATGATCGTTGTTCTATCTATTCTAGCTGAATGAGGCCC
>JAKZGU010000145.1:0-95096 GCA_022837005.1 Calonectria pteridis
AAAATTCTATTAATTTTAAAAGATTTTTTAAATTTTCTTATTATACTTTCTTTTTATACTCTAGAAAGCCTTATATAATAGGTTTAAACTAAATAATAATATCTTTATAAAGAAAGATTTTAATAAATAAAACCTATTTCTCTAGGTTAATAAGTTTCCTAAAAAAGAACTAAAAGTATACCTTTATCTTAGTAAAAAAAGAAATAATATTAACTACTTTATCTATAAAGAATTTTAGTAAAAAAGGCTTTAGGATCTTATTTATATTCTTATTATTTTAAGCAAGAGATATTAGTATAATAATAAGGTTATTTCTTATAGCTTAAATTTTATTTATAAGCTTAGTAATTCTCTTTTTTACTATTTTAAGTTTTATTATAAGCTTAATAAGGCTTAAGAAAATATTAGCTAAATTAATAGCTAGTTTAGCTCTAGATCTTATTAAATATTATTTAATTATTAATATAAATAATTAATTAAATAAGAGCTTTTAATATATAATATTTTAATCTATTTTCTAAGAAATAAACTAATTAGATTACTAAAGGATTTATATTAATAAGTAATTAAGTATTAAGATCAATTTTTTTTAGTTTCTTTAAAGAGGAATAGTTTAATAGAGTGAGGTACAAATATATAGACTTTTTAGTCTATTAGTATAATTGCCCTTATACTAAACTATTAACTAAGAACCTATATAAAATAAAAATCTTGATAGAAAAAGTATCAAAAAAAAATAGCTAGCTAATTCTAATATATATTTCTTCTTAAATAATCCTTATATAATAATTAGTATAAGCTTTAATAGTATCTTTGCTATAATTACTATCTTAATTAATAAGATATAAGAGCTATATAATAATAACTAACTTTAAGTAATAAGTATAAGATTTATAGCTAATATAATTAATACCTTTAATTAAGATTTTCTAAATAATATAAAGTTTATACTTAGAAAAGATAATAATATTAAGAATATTTTATTAAAATTAAAGCTTAATTTTATTTACTTTGAACTTTAGCTTTTTTAAATTAAATTTATTATTAGTTATATTAAGAGATTTCTTTAAAGGAAAAAAAAAGGAAATTAGGTTTTTATTATAAACTAGTATTTCTAATTAATATAAATTAAATAAAGAAAGAAAAGAGTATTTTAATATTAAAAAGGGATCTTAATACTAAGTATAGGTAATATATATTATAAGGCTAATTAGATTAATAGAGGGAAGAAGATAAAGGAGATAGTAATAAGAAAGCTAATAAAAGATATTAATTAAATAAATAAGCTAGAAGTAAGATAAGTAATTAAGTATATTAGATATAATAAGCAATATAAATATAAATTATAAAGAAATATTATATTAAGTAATAATTAATAATAATTAAGATAATTAAATTATAATAAAAACTAATTATTTTATCTCTTATAATAAAAATAATCTATTTATATACTTTTATCTATATTATAGCTTACTCTATAAACTATAAAGCATATATATGCTCTATAGCTTATAGCTACACTCTGTAGCTTATAATATAAGCTAATATCTTAGTATATAAGTTATCCTTATTAGTTAAATATAAGTCCAGGGTAAATACATATAATTAGTCCATAATGCTATTAGCACGGCACCTTTTATAGGTCCAGGGCATTCTGCCACATGCTACCGCCTTAGGTGGGTATAGGTCATAATAGATCTTATATAAAGATAATTATATAATATTTTTATTATACATTTTTTAATAATAAGATTAATTATCTTGTTATACGTCCTGTGGCAGCTGGTAGCTGTACCAGCTGCAGCTGCTAGGGCTGCTGCTGTGGGTCACTGTAACTACCTATAAAAGGCAGCTCTAGCTACTATAAATCCTTAATACAACATACCTCATACACTCATTTAAATCCATAACATATATATTAAATTTAATTATATTTATTTAGTATATTTTTAGTTTATAATATAGTTTTATAGATTTATAATTATAAAAATATATATAATAATTAAAAGTCTAAGATTTTTTTAATTTTTATAGATTTGTTATGAACCCAGTGCCCGGCTGCTGTGAGGCAGCCCGCCCCCTGTATTTACAGGGGCTATAGGGCTTAGCTAGCTGTGTTTTAGGCAACCAAGGCACAGTATGACCTTTTGCCGCAGCGGCTAGGGCTGCGAGCCGCTTTTTTGTAACAAGATTTTTATTTATAAATATAAATATTTTTTATTATATAAATCTAATTAATTTTATTTAATTATAATATACTTTTAAATATTTATTTAATTTTATTTTTTTAGATATTTATTAATATCTAAAGAAATTAGCTTTAAGATCTATTAAATAAACTATAATAAGATAATTTCTTAATTAATAATAAAATTTTTTTCTTAATTAATATATATAATATAATATATAAAATATAGCTCTAGAAATTACTATATATTCTAGAAATTATTTATATAAATACCTAAGCAATTAGCAAAGAAATACTATATAAAGTACTACTCTAAATAATTAGGTTAGTTAGGTAGATTAGGTAGGGCTAGGTTAGGCAAGGTAGGGTTAGCTTAATTCAAGTTTCATAATATACAGAAATAAAAATCTGGGCAATTAATAAAGTTCAACTCATCCCTCAATGTGAAGCTGTTGAAAGACGAGCGTGTCCCCCACCAAAGTGGGTAAAACGAGGCTGATAAAACTGGAATTTGGGGTCGTTATCGTATTGATTGGGCTTGCGATTGTGTCCGTCAGCCATGGTGAAGTAAATGTAAGAAAGTAAAACTTGATGCGTTTGGATGCCTTGGAGTTCGAAATGGCAAAGTGATGTAATATGGAAAGATGATGATGGTACAGTCCGTAGATCCGACTCAGGGAACTAGTTACAGGTCTTTTATAGGAAGCTGGTGTGATTTGCAACAAACCCTTTCCTCGGCCCATTTGGCATATCGCGAGCTACCGTCGTCGTCATCCGGTTCACAGCCACGGCCACTGGATTCTGGGATGATGATTGCATACAGAAAATCCTGTCTTTTTGAGCTTCCTAACCATCGTGGCGTCATGAACGAGTTAGTAGGTGGAGCTGTCTTACTACTAAATGTAATAGCCCCACACGATTTGAACTGATGGCTACCTTACTATGAAGAAGGTGCCATGGGAAACTGGAACTTGTGGAAGGGTTAGGTTTTCCAATTACTGAATATTAGTCACAAGTCCTGTACTTTTAAACCGAGAACTCTCATTGGTTACCAGATCCTCATCAACGTGGTGCACGAAGAAGCGGAAAGTGTGAGGGAATCGACAGTTGGGTATTATTCCGGTCAAAACTTCAACTACGATATTCCTTTCATTTCAAAATCCGCATTTACCAGCACGTCCCTCACACTAGCATTGACCAACGCCCTCAATGCCTCCTCGGCATCGCATCTCCCCTCTTCAAAATCCTTTTTGGCCACGCGAATTACATCATCAATTTGTCGCTGCATATCAACGCGCGCGTCTAGAACTGTGCCTTCGTTAGCGTCTTCGAGTTACTGCCAAAGATCTGTCCTATCCTCTGAGTTGTATCGACATGGCGCGTGGGGACTTGACTCCTGGTCTCCCAAATCCATTCCTAGGCGATTGTTGATGTGGTCGAGCCGTTTGTTGATGTTATTCAGTTGATTATTGACTTGGTCGAATTTCTTAGTCATTCGATCATCCAATCGTTTAAAGAAAGAGAGTACTCGGTCGACAGGCAGATCGGGAGATGCATTGCGATGAGAATCGCTTGGCCGTTGACGCTTTCTGCCTATGTTCTTATCGAGTTAACTTGACAGATTCTATACCGATGAGAAGGTAATTGCCGTGGGGTGGTCGGTTAGACCCGAGGCTGGCATTGCCATCCGCTGGGGGACGACGTTCCGGGGTCTGGTTGACAATTTGGCCACCACAGCCTAAGTATAACGTGTTGATGTCCGCTCGGGCCTTTTTCACACGCAGCTGCTTCCTCTCGTGGTCGTAGAAAACAGAGGCGACTGATGCGAATTGCTGTCGCACATGGGGATCCGTCTTGTGGTCGCTGAAGTGGGCGGTCAAAGTTGTTGCCTTGGCAAGGCCTTGGATCGAGTTCAGTACGTGCCGAGTCTTGTTTTTGGACTTCATTAGATAATCGCTGGGAATGACCGAATCAGGCGGTTTTGACATTGAGAGGGATAATGAGTGACTCTTGGGTCCGATCGCATTCCATATCGTGGGCGAGGCATCATCTTCCGTTGGCCCCCATGTTATGGTCTGAACATTTTCGGAGCAAATAAACAGATACACGGCTAGCCTCTTGTTTCTACAGGCATTTTTTTGGAAAATATTTGGCCATGTAACTTGAAGAAGGCTGCATTAGCATCAAGATGTAAGGTTAGTTGGAGCTGCTGTGTCGACTGCTCGCACAGGTCGTCGTCTCCTAGGTCGCAATACCGGGTTGGCAGGAGAGGTCCACAAAGTTTGAGTCTTGTTAGTCGCTGGTACTCGAATCTGGAGATTTGCAGTAAATCGAATCCTGAGATTGAATGTCGTTATGATCCGCACCCGTAAGCCAAGGATACCTATATTCGTGAAGATGTTAGCATAGATAAGCAACATGGGACGGACTTCGCTTTGATGATTGAGTATAGCCCGCCATGATGAAATGTGCATGATCAAAGCATGACGATGGCAAGATGGGATGGGAGAGATAGTGGTTCAGCCCTCGCCGAATCCGGCCTTCCCTTCTTACCCTACAGGCTTGGGTCATGAACCTGACCCTTTACAAAATTGTAAACTAATATTGGAATAGCACAAGCTACGCTGAACATCGACACAAATTTCTCAATGGGATTGAAGAAGTGAGGCCCTTGTATCGATTGCAATGCTTTCTCTGGGCGTGGCTGTTTCTTCGGGCTACTTTTTCGGTCTCTTCAATGCCGCTAACACATACATGAAACACCCAGCCACCATTGATAGTCCCGCAAATAATTGTGCGTATAAATAATTGCCACCGTGGATGGCAGTCAGTCGTCCTCCAATTGGTGGCCCTGTAAAGCACGAGATACTAACTACGCCGAGCACCATGCCAACCTTGGTGCCAACACGTGTAGGATCTGTACTGAGATCACCTACCGCGGCAGGGAACAAACTCTGGGAGGCGTTGGCCGTGATGCCGTAGATGACTGCCCATCCAAAGAGACCTTCAGTTGTAGATACGCCAATCCAACCAAGCAAGAGGATACCACTGATTCCGATAGCCGGAATAAGCGTGTTCACGATACCAAAGTATCTATCTGCAAGTAGAGCTGGGATGGTTCTTCCAAGAAGTCCTACTCCGTTCATCACAATAATTGTAAGCAGGGATTGTTTTAAGGAAAAATCCAAGATTGTACGCCCGTATATGCCAACCTGTTTCTGTCAGTCTCATAGCTTGTTTTTAGCATCTAATCTGAGGGCGAAACTCACGTAAAAGTAGGCAAAGTACAGTCCCCAAAGAGCAAGAAAAGAGCCAGTGGCAAACAGAGAGTACCAGAGCTCTTTAAAAGCGCTCGGGTCGAAGAGTGAACGAGGCTTTCGCACTGGCACGCGAGTTCTGGTAAAACTGAATATCATGATAGCGTTAAAGGCAATCACGAAACCCATGATGAGTACCGTCCATCTGAAGCCCAGATTGGACATGCAGGTATACGCAATAGTCGGGAATATCATACCACCTGTTGCAGCTCCACAAGTCGCCAACGATACGGCAAAAGCTCTCTTGCGCTTGAAGTACGTCGGTATGATGGACACTATGGGCGCAAAGAGAAACCCATGTCCAAGGCCGCTGCAGACCCCTTGTGCCAGGAATAACTGCCAATATTTAGTTGAGAATGCCGTCGCGAAAACACCAACGACTTGAAGCGTGCAGCCAATTGCGAGGGAATGGCGAAAGTAACCCATATCAACAGTTCGTCCTGAAAAGACGCCGACAAAGTTGAGTAGGAACATTTGCATTGATCCTATCCAGGCAACATCGGAGGCCGACCGATTCAGGCTCTCGACATAGTACTGCTGAAAGAAGCCAAAACTTTGAAAATGAGTATGGATATTATTGGAGCCGTCTTGGCAATGGGGTAGCTTGGGCGTGAACCTACGAGGTGATATAGCCCCAACAATTGAAGATGACGAGATGGCCCATGGCAACTTGAGTCCATGCGGCAAAGCCGCCATCCGGAGGGATATCCTCATGGATTTGTCGGTCATGAATATCTGTGACCTCCGTAGAAGTGGCTTCCTGGCTGGTGACTTTTCGGCCCATTGTGAAGAAATCGTTTCAGATCAGTTCCAATAGCCTAGTCAAACATGGAAGTTGCCCTACGTTTCAGGGTGAACCTATTGACCAAGAAAGAAAGTCTTGGGCGTAGCTTCTAGAAACCCTCAAGGAGTGCAATGTCGGTATATGGCGTTTGATTGAGAACTATCGCCCAAGCGAGATCTATACCCACATCTGGTAATCGGTTTAGAGCAATAGTCGGTAAATACCCGAGCTTTTCCAAGGACTTCTTTGCGGCATTTAATTTCCGCTTCCTAGGTTTAGAAAAACCTTACGTTCTTGTCAATCCTTATGATGGTGCGCAAAATATTCTCAATGACGCGATAAAGCCACGTCGTACATTAGCCGAGAGTAACCAAATCTATGGGTCTCAGCTGAATCTCACAGGAAAAACACGCCGGCCTCCGTGGCTCCGCTTACTTATTTTGGATCTGGGGTTGGCGTACAATTAGCTGTTTAAGATACCGTATAATCTCGCAAAATCGAACCAAGGAGTGGAGCACTATTTTGCTTTTTGCCCCGCGTTTTAGCTTTCAATAACAGCCATCTTTGGTTCTTTCTAGATTTATGGAGACAAAAACGTATCCACTTCCTGGTCCGATTTTGCGAGATTATACGGTATCTACGACGTCGCAAGACTAAACATAGGTAATGGCAACAAAGGGTGATGAAGGTTTTACGAGCTAAATAACTCAACGGCACCGGCCGTTCAACCTCATCAACGTGCAAGCCGTTGCGGTTTGCGAGCAAATGGCAAGCAAGTTCGCCATCGGTGAATCCTCAACTTCAGACCCAGTCCATTGTCAACCTTCTTTCAACCCCACATGGAAGGATACCAAGATCCCAACTTCTTATCTATCAGAAGAGGAGCGCTAGATAAGAAGGGACGGTGGACAGGGACAAGGGTTAGCGGAAAGGAGCGGATACTGACAGCTCCCGCCCGGGGATTTAAAGCTTGCAGCTGGTGATGACGAAAACCTCCGATATGGACCGGGAGTATCCGTGCCCCCGCTTGTGTACAGGGCCTGTATGGGGGGCCTGTATGGTCTGGAACCTTCGCATGCACCTAGACCCTTGAATCACGTCTTAAACCCAAAATTTGATGTTGCAGTGCTAATTGAGAGGCGCTCCGTGCCGGAATCCTCCAGGAAGGTACCCTGGGAGGTTGTTCGTATTTAAGAATTGCCCTTTTGGGCGGAACTCGGAATTTAATTAAGAGAGAGGAGGAGTTCCGCGTGATCCGACTACTTGGCTAGGAATACAGACGGCAATGCATCGTCTTGCTGGGGATACATACTATGGAAGCCCGCAGGCCATCCCATTTAGCTTCTCGAGTCGTTATTAGAGTGTCATGGCGGAGGTAGCTAACATCGATCTGCCAAGTTGTAGCTTACTCTTAAGCATGATGTTGACTGTTCTTAAACTGCCGCTAATAACTTCCAATTGCATCTAGTCAGCTGAATCGTGCATAACTGTATGATTGTGGAGACCTTCCTGCCGTCATTCATTTTCTTGTGGCTGAAGACTGCAATTACCCACTTTCCGGACCTGTCGCCTCTTTTGTTAACCGAGCCGCTTCGTTTTCGGGCTCACCCCCTGCGGGGGATGTGGGTACGTAGATGGAGGAGAGATCTAGCTGTCGATTTGATCAGTGTTTAACTAATTTGTTTGTTGTAGAGCATCCCAACCATTTGAGTTTGAATGTGGGCATGCATACGAAGGATCCATATACTTTCAGCTGCCTGCCGTATGGTAGCAGCTGCCGTGGGTCTTGGTCCACAACGGATGGTGTAGTTGCACCATTTCATTCGAACTAGGTTAAAGCTACGTGGTGCCATTCTCTTGATGCTTGACACAATGTGGTGCTTCGCGGCCAGTGGCTTAAGCGTATTGCGAGAGCTGTTGGAAAAGGGATGACAATTACGCGCGTAAAAATATCGGCTAACGCTGGGGACTGGTGCTTGAACTTCTAAAAGGTGGCATCAAATGCACGGAATCATGGGCTGTCGGTGGGAGCGATATTTAGGCATGAATTGTCGTACGATCAATGTAATTAAAAGAGTGCATTTCTCAATTTGCATCCCAAATTTTAATCCCACTACAGAAATTTATTCACAGCTAGACCGCGTCATTTGCATCTTCAAGCAAAATGTCAGTCCTATCGCAACCAGATCTCAATGTCCTTCTCGACATTTTTCGTCGCTTTTCTCAATATGAGAGCAACGAGAAAATTTCCAAGCCACCAGCTTATGAGGCTACGGTTACTTCGAGAATTCAGGAATTGCATGCCGCTAATAGTCCTCTCACATTACTCCTGCCGGCGTTTCCTTGGAAAAATCCCAATACGGACAAGGTCATAAGTGGAGATCCAGACTTTGGCGAAGAGCTCGGTCTAGCCAGACTTAATCATCTTTGCGAGGAGCTCGGCAAAATTTACCCATATGGGGCGAAGCTGACTCTGGTCGCTGATGGACCTGTGTATAATGGTGAGGACTTTACTCGGTACGATACAGGGTGACAAAGTACTTATGTGGAGGCATACAGATCTTCTAGGCATTCCAGACTCTGACTTTTATGACTACGGTGTCAAGCTCCGCGAATTGGCCAAGGCAAAAGGGTATTCTCACATCAGCTTTACGCGACTCTTGGATGTTCTTGATCTTGGAAATGGGGACGAGTTATCCAAAGAAGAGTATTTGGCAAAGGCTGAAACCTGCAGACAAGAAATGGAAACCCAATTTCTTGCTGCAGACTTTGACCTGGGACGCCAGATTAAATCACATCCGGATACAGAACTGACGTATCAGAAGTACATCAGATCAGCTCGTGAGGATCTCCGGTGGGGGCGAGCGGTTGATTCCGCTCTCAAGGATGATGCCGTCAGATATGCAGCTGAAACCCTGAAGGTGGCGGAGCGCATGACTAAGAGATTGCTTGCAAGTGTATCGATTTTTGTTATCATGAATAATCACTGATTAATTCGTTTGGCAGGCTTATGAAGCAGCTTTGCAAGCTAGGTTCCCTGGATTTATTCGCCTTTCTATCCACCGATCCACGGGGAAGTCCAAGATATCCGTGCCACTCATCCCTCAAAAGGATACATTTGGTCTCACACCTTGGCATTCCACTTTATTAGTCACTGCGGATGGCGAGTTCCGCACGGTGCCCTCAGCAGACCTCCGTGACCCCGAGAAGTATGAGGTCATCTCAGAGAATGGAAAGCCGTACTTTGTCCGCGAGAAGCACCCAGATTTTGATTTTCCCAGTTATGTCAAGATCAGACATGGATATGGTGGTCAAATCATTGTGAGCAACAAATCGACAGAGGATAATGACAAGTATCTGGGTAGAGATGCCAAGATCAAGCTCGCGAACCTGGCTTTGCGATTTGGGGAGCTGGAGGTGCAGGGCTTTGAACTTGAGTAATCCTTGAGAAATTACGAACTACTGTCCTAGGTTGTTGAAACTTAGGAACAAACAGCTACTTGACGCTAATTCCGACGTAATTTGAACACAAATTAAGTGAATTTTGTCTAAATACATATCTTTTTGGATAATCTCGTATAGAGTACCTAAGTACTTTGGTATCATAAAACAATACGTCGTCACTTAAAAGCAGCGATGCCGACGTACACCAGATAGTAACCGCATACGATTATAGTGCCAAGCTTACAATACGGAATTGGTAATAACTCCTTCTGTCCTAGTTTGTTTGTCTGTTTCCCCGCAACTTCGCGGACTCCGAAGCTGACCTGCATCACTTTACACTAGTCAGAAACTATTTGAAACAAGGGATGTACATTAATGACTCGTAAAACTCCCTCAATATTACGAACCCATGCATGTATGGTCTCTCCACACACACACTTCATAACCGAAGCCGGTCCAACGCCGATGTGACTTGCCAGGTTGAGAAATCCTCCAATATGGAAGCTTTCATCTGATGTTGCGTCGCTTTCGGAAATCCCTTCATATCCAGGTCATCACCGTCCAGGATGGTGACGTGATTCAAAGTCTATCTTGTCCGAGAACTGGAAACACACGTACTCCCTGCCCATGTCAATCAATACATAAACTGACATGCAAATAGATTATTTCTTGCGTTGGCAATATTATTCAATCAGACACTAGTGTCCGCCTTGCTTTCATACTATTGAGATACATTCAAAATGTCGGTAACACAGACGCTGGTGAACTCCCCGTCTTCTGATGCTCCTGTCAGCGCCAACAATCTAGTCCCCTTGACTTGGGGTCTTCGAACAAGCGCACATAGACACAAGCCAACCACCTCACCCCATATCACCCATCATGGTCATAAATTAACCGAGGAACGCTTGATATCCATACAGCATGATACAAATGTCGACAAAATTGTGTCATTTGTCATGAAGATTCTTGAAAGCTTCAGTCTTCAGCAACAAGGCAATGAAGTTTTCTTGGGCGACCGCATCTTCTCACCTGTTGTGAGACGCCATGTTGCCGCAGGACGAAAGATCCCAATGGTTCTGCCGGCATTTCCTGCTAAAAGCATCAACATAGTGGAGAAGGTGCTTGGGAATATGCCCGACTTGGGTGAAGAGCTGGCCCTCGATCGTCTCAACGACCTTTGTTCTCGAATCCAAAAGGTCTACGCTCCAGGTGCCATGGTTCTAATTGCAACAGATGGTGCCTGCTACAATGGTATGTTTATTGAATAGTGAAATGATGGCAGGGCTTGTTTGAACTAACGCGCAAAAAGATCTTACCGGAGTGACAAATGACAACCTCTGGGAATACGGCGTGGCACTCCGTCAAATGGTAGCAGAAAAAAACTACAAGTGCATTGAATTCATCCGAATAATGAATCTTCTTGGCTTATATCAAGATTCCGAGATTTCAAAGGAAACATTCATCCATCTACTAGAGCCCAGTAGACAAGAGCTGATGAAACGATATGTTGATCCAAACTTTGATGCAAGTGCCTGCATCAAGAACGACCCAGATTACAAGATGACATACGATGGCTATGCTAAGTTCTTGAAGAAGGACCTAGCATTCGGTGCAGTTCGAGATTCGGTCACTAGTGGGAAAAGATACAAGGCCAAGGTCCATGAAACGGCCAAGGCGATGATTGCTCGCGGTGTAGTAAGTTCATTCCTTTGTTTACTAGAGTGCGGAAATACTAACTCGCGATTCTTACTTCCAAGGCTTTCGCAGAGCTCATTCGCGAAAGGCTCCCTGAGCATGTGCGCTTGTCGATCCACCCATCGACCGGGTTGACCAAAATCTCCATGCCACTCATTCCACAGCCAGATTCTTTTTCCATGACCCCGTGGCACTGCGCGGTAGCTGTGGATGTCAACGGAAACTTCAAAACATCTCATGTAGCTGCCCTAAAAGACAACCACGAGCTAGTCTATAAGCGTGGCCGTGCATACTTCTTTCGAGAGCGATCAAGCTTGTGGAAATTCGACGCAAGAGTGGAATTTGATCACCTTTACGGCCGCGGACTTGTCGTGCACATTGTCCCAGGCTCGGAACAAACTAACAGAGTACTATCAGACTCAGACAAGGAGAAATTAGCAAATCTAGCAATTTCTCACAGAAAAGTCGTTATCAAAGATCTTTAGCGTGTAATATAGTTTTTCCGTAACTGGTTACAATCAGTGCTAGCTCAAGTCAATTCAAGATTATCAAGTCCGTCCATCAACAGTAACATTCCTTCGAAATGGATTATATTTCCACTGCTTCATCGATTACTACCCATGCATCAGGCGAACAGAACTCTCAGACTAGACATTGATAACAGCTATTGGCCATGCGTTTAATTGCGAGGTCTGGCCGTCACAGTAGGACTATGCCTTAATGTAGGTAACCGCAGCATCTATGGCCTTATCCAACTCTGTCTCGCCATGCACGATTTCGTCATTGGATGGCTTCTCTGTCATGACTCCCCCGGGCAGGAAAGCAAGCGACATCTCGACCCAACCATCAACTACAATCGGAGGCAAGAATGAACTAAAAAAGGTGTGTAGCTCGTCTTTTCCAACCGGCCTAACCTCGACTTGCTTTCCCAGTGCCTTAGAGAAGGCCTTCTGTACGTCAGCTGGCGAGTAATCCTGTGGGCCATGGAGTTCAAGTATTTGAGGCTTTGAAGATGGCGCCACAGGCTTGATAAGCTCAGCCGCTAGCCTTTGGCCAATATCCTTGACTGCTACCATGGGGATCTTCCAATCCAAAGGCACAACTGTGGAAAAGAAGTGCGGCTTTTCTTCCTTCAGAGTACTCAAATCGGCTGTCCAATTCTCCATAAAGTATCCACATCGGACGTAGACAATCTCGGGAACATTGGCTGATGCGAAAACTGTCTCGGCAATGTGGTTTGTCTTGATTTCACCCTGAATTTAGTTAGTATTTCACTTGTTCGAGATGCATTCCAGAAATTTACCACTCCCTCACTTAGATGCGCGCCAACGCTGGTGAGAAGCACAATTCGTCTCACACTGCCTGCTTTCTCAATAGCATCACGAACGTTTTTCGACACCAATTCGGCATGTTTAACAACATCCCACCCATCTATGATGGGTGGGGTGATGATCAAAACCGCATCACTCCCAGAAAAGTCGAGCGTGGATATGTCGGTGACGTCGGCCTGTGTAGCGGTAAAGTTGGGTCGCGACGTGAACTCGGCGGGGACCTTTGCAAGGTTTCGGTACAAAGCATTGATGTGGATAGACTCATCTCCGAGAGCAAGGAGAGACTTGACCGCTGATCGTCCGGTTTTCGGGCTGGCAGGAGCAATAGTGATTCTCATTTTGAACTTGAGGCGTTTGGGTGGGAAGTGGTGGCCTCGCCACTGCAGTCAGTATTTATCTAGAGTGCCAGACCCGCATTTGGGCGGAAGGGGACGGATCGAATCACTTTATCAATCAAGAACGAATTTGAATTGACCAGCTTACGTCTTGGAAATGTTTTATGGTAATGTGCATGTAGTAAAATGGGCGTGAAGCGGAGGCCCAATCGCGAATCGGGTAATCACTGAAAGGTAGTGTGCGATTGATTGGTTCTGCCGACGATCGAAAACGTCATGCGGCGCCCGCTCTCGGCACCTTCGGCAGGTTTTAATGCCGCTGCCCACTTAAGTTGACATTCAAGATGCTCAAGAATATCTTCTCTCAACATCCAGCGGAAGAGGTTAGACAGAGAATTTGACTAATACAAAGAACGGTCTGATCTCACAGCCACAGCAGTAGTCGGCACATCTGCAGGTATATTATGAGAATTACTGAATTGCAAACAATATTTCACCTGCCAATTCTTTGTAGCCATTTTAAACTTTTGAGCAATGGTACAGTACTAATCCATAAATTCGCCACGTGTTGTGGAGACGAAGCTGCTATTTCTACTCAAATGATCTGACTACGAAACCGTGGGTCTTAGCTATTTCCATAATGAACCAGGTAAAATTATTGAGCCCAGAGTTTACCGATCCACAAAACGTAAAAGTTGGCTCGATTTACCTGGATTTGTGGAGGGTGACTGGATCCATGTTGATGGTGGGCCTCAAGCGATCATCCCAAACAGGCAAGAAAAGAGAGAAAAGAACAGAGAGCAAAATAAGTTACCGCATTAGTGCCTTTTAGCTCTTCGGGTCGCTCACCTTCTTTTCGTGTGCATCACCACATTGGTCAAATCCCTGTTCTTCTGTCAAAAAGGGCAAGCATTCCGCGGAGCTAACAGACCAGCAACCGCGGGCTAGCTATGGCACGCGAACTTCAACTCGATGGTATTTTTAATTAAATCTGAAGTTTTAAACTTTTTCAATGATACAAAAGGTGTAATCACCTTTTATAGACTGCCAGATGTTCCAGAACCCGACCTTTACTCCTTTTTAATTCTTCTAAACCGCGTTACCTTCGACCCATCGCTCAGCTCAACCTGAACCTCCTGGTTCCTGTACCCAAAAATGTACGGAACTATTACAAAGCCGATGAGGTAATATACGATGCCCAATGATAGAATTCCCAGGGCAACGACCGAGGACAACCAATATGGCAATGAGGTGCTGCCCTTGCCACCCGGAGGCCGAACAAAAGGCATGACGATGAGGAACTGCTTGATATTAGTTTCTCTTATTGGAAAAGAAAAACGGATAAATGGCTCTTACAATGTTCCCAACCATGTACATGCCGATGACTATCCACGGTGTGCGGTGTCGGGAGTGGAAATTTTCATGTCGAGAAAGACGCAACTTGATCAAACCCACAGTAACTGCCGTGAACATGACGGTCGTCGGGTAGGCCGACAAACTGACTACAAATGTGAATGCGTCTCCTGCCGGCGGAGCACAAATGAATAAAATTGTAACGCCAAGATGGAGCACCAGTGCACTAATGGGTGTCTTGAAAGGTCTGTTTTCCATGAACAGGTTGGAGAAGGGCAAAACACCGTCCTTGGCAAGCTCTTGGATGATACGCGCTACACATGTCAGCCCATGACGACGCAGGCGGGCGATGTTATAACTTACGAACAGTAAAGGCTACTCCAAGAAGATGCCCGAGCGCCGACAGAGCGACGAGGGCAGGAAGGGCTTTGGTTCCTGCTGAGTCACCAAAGATGTTCCTAAAGAGGCTAGCAGCCACGGTAACCTTGGCTTCAAGCATATCTTGTTTCTCAACACCTGCAAACTAACATTTCGCAGTTAGCAGCTGTCAAAGTTTTTCCAGGTTCCAGCGCATGCTTACAAAGGCAATGTTGGCGAGAATATAAAGAACTGTCAGGACACCCATAGATAGTGGCAGTGCGATTTTGAGCGTTTTTTCCGGGTTGCGAACTTCAGAAAGGACCTGGGACTGTCAGAGGGAGCGAGTGCCATGAAGCGGTTTGTACTCACGGCATTAATATTGTCGTAGCCGCCATAGGCGAAAATGACATTCAAGATGGCGTTTCCGATGCTGTATCCACTGCTGGACGTTCCTTGGAACGCGTTGGTAAAGTTGTCTGGCTTCTCAATTCTCAAATGCCCTCCCAGAGCAGCAAAGCCGCAGCAAACGATGAAGAATAAAGTGAAGAGCTTCACTGCTGACAATACGTCTTGGAGCCATCTTCCATATCGGGGAGCTACCGTGTGGATTCCTACGGAAAAGATTGCTCCAGCGATGGCGATTCCGCGCAGCTTCCAGGTAGTAGAGTCAACACCAGCTGCGACCAGGATGTAGGAAGAGAAGGTGATGGCATTGCTAGCCGAAATTTCTGAGGGACCCAGGTCAGTCGGGCTATCGCGCATCAATTAATAGAAAAGAAGTCGTAGACTTACGCAGGAAAACGCAATAAAAGATGTAAATGCACGTCTGCAAGAGTCGAGGATGAAACGATCGCTCAAGGTAGTTTTTGATGCCGCCTGATCTCGGGATGGCGGCACCAAACTCTAGCATGATGAAGGCCCCGCATGTGGCTATTATCGAGCCAATCACCCAACACATAAGTGCCATGCCAACACTACCCGACGACTTGTAGATTGTGCTTGGCGTGGAAAAGATTCTGTGCATGGTTAGCAAGCTTGGCAAGGTCCCTGTTTCATGATTGCATGGACGCACCCAGCGCCGATAATCTTATTCACAACCAATGAGATGGCACCAAACAATCCGATTGTCCTTTCCTGGAGAATGTGCTTCTCGTTGACCACAAGTCCTTCTTGGCTTCTGGGTTCATCGCTACCGCTGTCGGTGGCTTGCGCCGACGTGGTAGCTGAAAAAAGCAAGGTTAGCTGCATGCAGATCACGCAAACATGAACTCTACCCACCATTTGTTTTGTCTCCTTTTGAATCCATCGTAATCTGACTTGCGACCAGACAAGATGGTTAGAAGCGTAGGAAAGAGGAAAAGACTGGGAAATAGTCCAATTCCATTCTCTTGGCTAGATTTTATTTAACAAAAAAATAAAAGCGGCCCTTCAATTGAAGAATGAATAATAGAAAGACCCAGCCGCAAGGGAAGGAACGTGTTGTGGAGGAGCGTCGTGAGAACATCTCAATCACGTAATGCCAGGCTACAGATTCGTGCTGCCTATTCCGATCGCATTCGTGTCATAGTCGTGCATGAGTGGGTACTAGTGGCTTCGGTATTAAATGTCGACTGTTTCTACGCTTGTTCATAGTGTTCTTCCATGCACTGTCCTTCCAACACAGCTTGCGCTGTTAGGCGTCGCGGTGCCGACTAGCCGATGCGACACAGAAATATGGCGGGCCAACCTGGATGCTGTTTCGTAATGAAGAATCCGCTAATAGTTAGTCTTGTATGCGTAAAAATAACCGAATGTCAGATTATGGGCCAAATTCCAACTTGGGTGGGATAAGCCGATGTCGTGCTCGGGACCCAGGCTATCGTGATGCGAATGCCACGCATATCGGCAACTAATTGGTAAATTCTTACCCCAACATAGAACCGCCCGGAGGCGATTGAATTATTCTTCCATTGAATGCCTAGTTCAATAAATGTATAAAAATTCTCTTGTATGCCATTGCCGCATTAGGATATCATCTGTCCAAGGATTGTAAACACAATGACGATTACGTTTGAGCCTTTTGAAGTCCCTGGCGCAAGGACCTACTACGGCAATGCCCTGTCGTACGGCATCCATGTCAAGGGAGAAGGAGAGGGTGTCCCGCCACTCGCTCAATCTATCCCTGCTCTAAAGGAATTTTCCGCATCGGGAAAACTCCAAGCTCTTCTAGACCAACACGGTGCGGTGCTGATTCGGGGATTTGGTCACCCCTCTGCGGACACCTTTTCTCAACTGGTTTGCACAGCTGAAGAGGCACGGGGCTACCATCCCTTTGAGCAGATTGGTCTCGCCGGAAAACGAACAGCTGTAGGGAAGCATATTTGGACTGCCAACGAAGGTTCTTCCAAAAAGCGATTCTATCAACACAACGAGGTTCGTCACATGGTATCGTGGCGTTCAAGTCTAATTCAATAGGCAGTATTCGAGATATACACGGTTTCCGTCCAATATCCACTTTTATTCTGTCAAGAAAGCACCCAAGGGTATGTTTCATAAGAAAATACTGACGTTCTCTGTTCGTCTGGGATGTCAGAACCAAGAAAGGGAAATTGATAATTTTGCTAAATGGGTAATACAGGCGGCTTGTCGCCCATTGCACACAGTGCCAATGTATTCGACAAGGTCAGCAGCGAGGTTCCGGAACTCGTGAAAGAGGTCCACAACCGCGGCTTGGGAATGAAGATGGTCTTCCGAGCACCTGGTAAAGAGGGTGAAGAGAATGACAACCCCTTCAACTGGGCTGGAAAGTTTAGCTTTGGTCAAAAACTGCTTCCCACCGACGACGAGGAAACACAAAGGCAAAAGGTGGAGGAACAGGTTCGGCGATTGACCTCGGACTTCAAATGGAACGACGATGAGAGTCTTGAATTGACACAACATATCCCAGGTAACGCACTCATGGATTATTTTCTTGGGGACCCTGTTTATTGACAAGCTTTTTTAGGAATTCGACGAGCCCCAGCTAGTGGCCGGCCTGTCTGGTTCAACGGACTTGTTGGCCGACATGGGATGACCAGGGATATGAAGGCTCTCGATCCACCCCATCTCGGCACAGACGGCATGACTTGTAAGATCAGTCAAGTAAATCCAAGAGTAAGCTCGAATATGCTAACATTGCACAGACTTGCCTTCAGAATATGGAGATGGAACGCCGATCCCAAGGGAATATCTCAACAAACTTGTTGACGTCGTGGACAAGGAGGAGATCTTTCTTGCTCTTGAAGAAGGTGACATTCTATTCGTAGACAATTACCAAGTGTCTCATGGGCGACAACCTTGGGAGGGCGAGAGACAGCTTCTTGTATCTATGTGGGAAGGCCCTACTCCAATTGGAGCCTACTAAAATGATATCAAGGTTGGTGTCCTGGACTCGCCATGAGACACAAAGTGACCTCTCCTCGTCGGACGGACATGGTGACCTTTGATCAAACTAGCCAAGCCTCAACCAAAAAATCGGCAAAAAAGAAAGCCTCGCTATTGCTCGCAATCGTTATATAGGAACAGCCCGATGCGGGGGTCGAACCCGCAACCTTGAGATCGCGTACTCTTAAGAGTCTCACGCTCTACCGATTGAGCTAACCGGGCGTGGCTCTTATTGGTTGAAAGCGGGGAGCGTTAATGGTCATCCTACAGTTGGACCAGGGCGAAGCAAAATTTGAGTGTCAAATTTTCGCGGGTCCACACACCATATATGACCCACAGCATCTCCAAGTCGCGTTCTCGAACCAAGAAACGCGTTTCCTGCTCTCTGCAACCCGTTTCGAGGCTAAAATACTTGCATTGCTTATATATGTCCTTACATGACCTTTTTCATTTTATTTAGAGATCTAGATCGCTGTTTTTCTTACTCCATGTTCCCCAAATGGCTATGTATGTTGTCAATCACGCCTTGTCTGACCTGGTCGTACCATCCAAGATCAAACTTGATCAAGGATATTGATAGCGTGCCCATTGCGCCAACATGAGGCGAAGAATTCACGCGCGCGTTCAATTGGCAGCTCGCAGATACAGCCGTAGTAAAAGGAAAGAAGTAGCAGACAAAAAAAGAAGGACAACGTTGGCAGGGTTGACTTGCTGTTTGTCGATTTAGCTGCCCCCAATCGTGAGCAAGTTGGACCTTGTCTCGACCCACCACCCAGTCCGCTCATCAAAGGGCAAAAAGAAACGTTTCAGGGTCTGGCCGGGGATTGAACCCGGGACCTCTCGCAAGCTATGCTGTAGGGTTTTCCCTAAGCGAGAATCATACCACTAGACCACCAGACCAATCAAGCTTGGCTTGACCTTGGGTTGTGGTCGGCGGCTGCAACTAATCGCCTAAGAGGGGACGCCTAGAACTGTCAGCAGCTTTTGGAGCCAAGTTATGCTATTATTCAGTCATCTTTCAAATATTAAGGGCTTAAACTCCAAATTCAAATACTTCGGTCTAATTTTACTATCTTTTTGGGCCTTGCGTGATGCTGATTAGCGACATCAGTCAAAGGATTCCGTAATTTCTTTCATGACAGGATCACAACATCAGAGGAATTATCAAGACTTCCATAGCTTGCAAAAAAGTAAAATTATCACACATGATACGATCTCTTAGTAATTTTCGCGTCAT
This sequence comes from Calonectria pteridis, assembly GCA_022837005.1. Lineage (NCBI taxonomy): Eukaryota > Fungi > Ascomycota > Sordariomycetes > Hypocreales > Nectriaceae > Calonectria > Calonectria pteridis. The sequence goes on from JAKZGU010000145.1 coordinate 19,447, forward strand.
TTTAAAAAGTCATTGACACTGCTCCGAACACGCTAGCTAGATGTCCTCGTCAGGCTTCAGAAATTACAGGTACTCTAGGGTAAGTGAAGCAAAATTCTCACAGGCGCACGTTTTCTCGCCTCGTTTGCCCTAATCCACTGTCTCCACCGTTGGGGGCTGCAAAATTTGCCTGTGAATAATGAGACCGAAAATGGTAGCAAGGCCTTTCTTTCAAAAATAATTGGACTTCTGTAAATAATACGGCAATGGGACTCGGCTGCTAATTTGTCCTCTTCCATTTGATTGGCCACGTCCCATCTTACAAAGATGCGAGTCACATCCAGATCGCAACCATTCCTAGCGAAACTTAGGGCGAAACCTCGGGTTTTTGACCACCAACAGCACATTTAAATTGCAGTCAGTCTCAGGGATGAGTAGTTACTGAGATATGAATTGAATTGAAATCACGTACGCTTCAATGTATGCATGGACCTTGGGGTCTAGCAGCTCACTTCTCATTCGAGCCAAGAACGCCTACGCCTCTTCAAACGACCTCTTTCGTAGAGTTAGCAATGAATCTAGGATTGAGGCCTGCCAGTTACGAGGTTTTAGTAGAGAATGAATCTACCCCTAGAAGTTTGACAAGGCCGCGAATGTAAAAGCCTTCCATAGCTTAGAGGAAGACCTGGTGATTCCATACACCCTACTGCTTGAGCTATTTATACTTTGACTAAGTGCCAGTTAGCAGTTTGATCCGCCGTTCTCTTACGTTGGTGAAGCCCGCATCTCGGATGGCATCCCCGGCCTTTTTCACAAGCAAAAAATATCTTGCCAAGTACGCTACCGATTTTCTCAAATACATCCCGCCAGGTGTTCATGGGAGAATCCGGTTTTGTCGTGCCGTCATCCGATCCTGAGATGACGGAGAGATCAATGTGCTCTACGCAGCCGCCTGGTTTGAGGTATCTAGACACTGAAAATTTATTGATCCAAACTTTGCATCTAGTATGGCAAACGCTCAACTCAGAGACTTTTTGCGAAACTCAGTCCAATTTAGCAAGCACCCAGTTAGACCTCTGATATGAATCAGGTCAAAGTTGTTCTCGGGATAGGGCCAAGGCTCATTAGTATCGTCTACTTCAAACCGACAATTCGGTGGAACAAATGCGGGTTGGATAGGCGATAAATCGACTCCAATAAGTTGGGCGGATGGGTGCTCCTCCGCAAACTCACTGGAAAATATTAGCTGATAAGCGGAGAATAGATGAGACGAGCTACGCTGCCCAAACACCAGTTCCGCAGCCTACATGAAGAACGCTCTGAGTTGCAAATCAGAATTATAAACATTTTTAGCTGATGCATTTACCTTACTTAGTTATCAGTTTTGACTGGAACTTCACATAGTTCACCATCAAGGGAAATCCGGTGCAGCTCGTGCCTAGTCAGTAGTCAAGGCGCGGTTTGACAAAATACAAAGCGAAGCCCAGGACAACCCGCATTAAATCTTCCGCGTTTTGCTGTCGTTCATCGTTTGGTCCCTTGCAGGTAATTAGGAGCCGTTTTGAGTTGATATAAATACGTGCGTACACACCAATATCTGCCGTCTTGATATGCGTGGTAGTGGCGTCCATTTTCCCGCTTGTAGTTGAGAATGGACGACGTGAGTGAAGTGGTATCGCTCACTTGTAGTCTGTAAAACCCTTGTCAATTGTGAGCCAAGAAAGCCAATACTTTACACTGAAGATTCAGGATAAGAAGATTCGGTCTCATCCGCGTCCTGTGCGCTTGTGAATATTGCGTTCATGACGGAAACATCAGATCATATTTGGCTTTACAACTTCGATGATGTCTGTTGGTGGATTTGAAGTGGCTGGAACCTGCTGTTTAAACGGTTGACTTTGCAAAGCCTCATCCAAAAGAGACCAACCTGGCTCTGATGCCGACATCGTGAAAGCTTGTAATGATAGTTTCAAAAATAGATGATCAAAACCTAAAGATCAAGATGATGCTGAGCGGGGAAACAGCTGGTGTTGCGTTGAAATATTTTCGACCTGCAGGCTGCAGGGATTACGAGAGAGGTTGTTGTCTGACTGTTGGCTGATGCGCTGCAGGGTTTGATGTAAATTATCCATGGGAATGTAGAACGCAAGGGTTTACAGCTGCAAGCGAGGACCAAAATTGCAGGAGTCATGGCAACCGAAGCCCAGACATGATGGCCGCATGGCCTCACCCGCGATGTCACATTCGGAAGCTCCGACTTGGCCGTGGCCAGTCTCTTGCTTGTGACTTGCTATCTCTGTACATTTTTTTTTGAATATGCAAAGTTTTCCATAAGAAGATGAGTTTTTTCTATTGACTTTATCGGCTTTGAAGTCATATTTACCACATTTTGAATCGGTCGTTGATAGCTGAGAATAGCAGAATTTGTTATTTTACAGACGAGTGATGAATTGGCGCGGAAAATGCAGAGGTGATGCTTGCGATACTCTCTTCCAGGAATGTCGACTCTCATCGCGTACCTATTGCTCCAAAATAGTGTATTGATGCGCTTCTGGCGTATCATCATATTTTTTCGAGCTGCCTCAATATATGTCTCAAACATGTCAGCAAAACCTCGCTAGCCACTGATGTGACATATAAAAGTAGACCATGAAAGTCAGTATCTATGGCGCATGAGAGCTTCAAGCAAGAGGGGCAGGCAATTTAGTCGACGCACTCTCCAAATTGAGCGTGGAGCATATCAAGCCCTGCCTAAGATGTGATGTTGGCCTTAGAACAAGAAGAAAAAAAAGTGGCTCTTATTGATCCAAGAGCAACACTTAGTGTAAATGAGCTGGCAGCCAAAGGAAAATTGAGTTGTACAAAGTCTGGAAAACATCTCGTGAGGAGATTTAGAATTTGGTTGTCCTGAATAAAAAAATGACTCTTCTCAGTTCGAACTGCAATTAGAAAGCATACACTCATCCTAAAGACCTGCTGGTCGATACCCGTTGGCCATTATTTCATTACACAAATCACCTGTCGATAGGTCCCGGGTGGGTTGAACTGACACATGCACGATCGCGTAAGAGGCATCACGGGCGTCTCAAGCAGCTGTGTATGTTGTTTCTTGTCAATTGTCCTATCTAGTCTAGCTGGTCGGAGGAGGGGGGTTTTGTTGACGGCTGCCGCAGGCAGCCTCGGCTAGGTCAGGTGACTAGGCCCCTGTTGCCTAAGGCTGCAGCCCTCAGGGCTGCAGCTGTTGCAATGTAATTGACTATTCCAACATCACCAATATGAATATTTCTGCCTTGCATTGGCTATTAAAATATTCTCCGCGAGCTGTGACGCATGTGAAGCCAAAGTGCCCTCCCGCTTCAGTTATTGTCAACCTGAGCCGTGCTGCCGAGGAATTATTAGACGGTTACCGGTCTCTGGATTCCAACCAATCAGAGCCACGCCCGGTTAGCTCAATCGGTAGAGCGTGAGACTCTTACGAGTACGCGATCTCAAGGTTGCGGGTTCGACCCCCGCATCGGGCTGTTCCTATATTACGATTGCGAGCATTAGCGAGGCTTTCATTTTTGACCTTTTTTGCATATTTCAATGGTTGAATCTGTGAACCAAATCGACCATCTCAAAGATATTTCGACCGATGCCGTGAAATGAAGTAACTACGTTTTTGCCTGAGCCATATTGTATTGTGGAGCCACAAGTTGTTGACAATAAAGGTCACGCAACATCAAAAAAACTTGCAAACGGTGCGCAGAGACACTAATACTCATTTGACTAGAAAAAGGAGCGAAGGGTTCTTGAGAAGTGGATTAAAACAGCAAACTAAGTCAAAAACTAGAATTCGGTGTGTGTCCAAGGCCCATACGGATAATTCAAATACTGCCAATACATAATACGATAGATCTCTTTCGCACCCGGGGGCAAACAACGCCAGAAGTCGACGTCAAACTATTTACCTAATGATCATCCTCGATGCCACTCAGATAAACCTCTGGTTTCTTTCCATAAATGGCACAGCTGGTCAAAAATTAGCGCACTTTGCTTTTTCAGCCATCAAGGACCTTCTTACATCGGCCAGTAGGCGTGCACGTTTGTGTCGTCCAATTCCTTTCTCACCTTAACCAGGAATTCAGTCACTTCCTCGGCTGTCCAACCAAATGCTCTTGTAAACGGCGCCATTGTCAGAGCCTCTAGGGCAGCTCCCGTGTTTACATTGTTCCATGCCCCGAGCTCCTTGAACTTCTCATCCTGTGGCCAGGGGTTTGTCGGCCACTTGAAACGAGTATCTACAATTTCAGTGAAACCTACTCTGGCCATGTCATCCCTGATGTGGTCCAATTTCACAAATGGCCGGCCGAGCTTGGCAGCCGCTTCATCGAGAAGTTTGCACCATTTAGAAAGGATGTGATTCTCTGTTAACGTATCATCGTCGCACAGAAATTCACACCCTACGTCCTGAACCTCGACCCAGCCTCCGGGGTTCAGATTACTTTACTAGTGAGCTTCCAACTTCAGCATTCGTATGGGATGCGGCTTACTCGAAGAAATTTTTAAAATATGCTGGCCAGTCCTTGATGCTGAAGTTCATAAATCGGCTATGAATGTAGTCGAAGGATTCTGGATATTTCCACTCCTCATCAATATCATCTATGACGAACTCGACATTTGGGGGGATGCTATCGAAAGGTTAGCTCTTGTGGATTGCCGAGCAAAATAATTTGAATCATACAAACTAGGCTGAATACGCGATAGATCGATACCCACAACCTACGATAAAATATTAACGTTACAAGATCACTCAAGGGCATTTCGTCTCACCTCGGATTCTGGGTGCTCATCACCGTAGTCCGTGGCCCAGATTCCTGTACCAGTGCCCACGTCGAGCACCCTACCGACCTTTGCGTCAGGGTGGTTTGGTGGCGCTATACCCAGTTTTCCGCCAAAGGTGAGAAGGCAAAGGTGGTGTTGCAAATCTAATCGTGATAAGCCAAGTGCATCACTGGATGTTCGCTTCAATGTACCCAATCTTTCGTTTTCGACCTCGTCGTTTGGAAGGTGATATTCTATGTAGAATGTGAATAGTTCGCCCATTGAACCAAACACAGAAGAAATACGCACTGCCATCTTTGTAACTATGGTAAGTTCTGCCATTCTCGCGCCGATACGAGATAATTGAGCTGCAAATGCTTTGGGTTGATGACACCAAATCCTAATCACCAATTGAGTTGGGCACGCCATTGATGAATAGTGAGGATCAAGGTACAATAGCTGCAGGCGAAACTCCGTCAGCACTGTCAATCTAGAGCCGAATTAGTCCTCCGTGGTGTTCAAAAGAAAGGCATTCAAACCTGCTCATCGGGTAGCAAAACTGGATCAGCGGTGGTTGACGCCATTTTCAATCAGACGGAGTGCTAGAAAAGATATAAAAAGGAAGGGCAGCCTTTTCCGAATGAAGAGATGTTTTTTCTAGCCAAAGAAATTCTACCCCTCATGTCTTGGCCCGCGAAAGTTTATTGTGCCCCCCCTTGTAAGGAGACTGGTAGCGAGCCAATTGCATTGAGAAGGGCATGCATGGTAAAACCATGAACCAACAGCGCAGGGAGGGAGCAGGTAAATCGTCTAAGGAATCCGTTAGCCCGTGATGAAGCATAGAATATCGTTGGCATTATCTGAACAGACCTGATTGTCTAGCAACTTGTTGTCTCAAAAGTGGGCATGCAACCTACACGAAGATATGTATTGGGACTTGGGGTTTCCATGTTGAGCTCAGACTTTCTTGATCCTCAAGAAACAGCCCAGAGCGGCACGGCCAATTTCGGAAGGCGCACGGTTGCATCCGGTGTTAACCAGGCCGTCCCCGAACGTATTCCACTATTAGCGTATGCAGCACCTTTGGAGAATCCACAGTTACATGAATGTAAAATTGGCACATCACGGCTGCAGGCAGCGTCACATTGTTTGATCAGGGTTATTCGACAAATTGACGCAGATAAGATCGTTCGCCTTGACAATACCCGCCCGGCCCGTGGCATGTTGGCTCAGGCCACGATTCAGATGCTGTGTGGGCTGAGCAACTACAAAATGTTTGGGGATTGATCCAAAAATAACCAGCAGCGCAATACCACGTGCATAATCTGAACTGGCTCGAGATTCCATTGGCCTCTGACCCTGAGTATTGGCCTGTCGATGGATGCTACTAACATGTAAGTCATAACCGTAGGTGGTTCAAACCATGCAAATTTGCTCCCGGCAATGAGCCAGTGCCTTCTAAAATTGGTTCCCTGACTCTTCCTTTAGTCTTGAATCGCATGATAGAATGATTCAAACCGCTTCCCGACGAAAAGTGGCGTAGCAGTAACCTGCATCAAGACGACAGCTACGTGATTCGTTTGTTCCGCATTATCTCGAAGCGACTGATTGCTGTCGCTCTTCAAGACAAATGAGTTCCATTCATTGCCAGCGGGGGATTAAAAGAAGCAAAAAGATAAAAATGAAAGCCTCGCTAATTGCTCGCAATCGTAATATAGGAACAGCCCGATGCGGGGGTCGAACCCGCAACCTTGAGATCGCGTACTCGTAAGAGTCTCACGCTCTACCGATTGAGCTAACCGGGCGTGGCTCTGATTGGTTGGAATCCATGTCTCCTAGCACTGAGGTTATTCCTGGTGCAGCGCCTCGCTGAGCAACCGAATGTCATGTTGGAGCGGCTTGCATGTGACGGTGTCGTACCGACGGGTACAACGTGAATGGGGACACGGCGTGTACAAATTTGGCCGTTAAGTTAATTCAACAACAAGTGCCAGCCTAGACATTAAACATAAAATGGTACGTGCTAATAACCCTTCCAAATCTCAGCCAGCTGTCGATGGCGGATTACCGCATCAGCAAAGGTGGGCAGGCTTTCAGCGCCACCCTCTGCAAAGCGCTCGTAGACTGCGCCCACGCTGCGAGCCGGAAGTGGCAATTCCTGCTGCCAATCCTCCCATGCCCACGGTACAGTTTCCACTTTGTCCGTCGCAAAGTCGTGCACCTCAATCGTGACAGATCCCACATCGGCAGCTGCCTGCAGCGCCGCAGCCGTCTTGGATATCAGGCGAATCTCGCCCTTCTCGCCGTTGATCCTCCACGTCAGGGACGGCTCTCCGGGGAATGTCTGACCGCGTCGGAAGCGCATGAGCACGCTGGCTCCCTCGACGCTGATCTCAGACCCGGCAAGGGTGCCCGTCGCAAAGACCAGATCGGGAACGTCCGACGTGACTGTCTCGACGATGGTGTTGGTGGCAGGGTCGCGGATTCCGACGCTGGGCCTTTGGATCTGGACTCGGCTGGTGAAATTACCGACGTCGCCAATGACATGCTGCACTTGGTCAAAAACTAAAAGAAAAGAAAAAAGGAATTGGTTAGCGTTAGATTTCCGGGCAGCAGGATGGAAAGCGACCCACGATGACCGAAGCCAATGGTGACAATGTTGCCGCCAACTGACTTCTGCGTAAAGTATTTGAGGAAATTGGGAATCAGGTGGCGGTCGTTTGAACCACCGGATGCGTGAAACTCGCTGCTCAGAATCTTGCCAATGCGGCCCTCGCGCACAAGCTGGTGAAGCTTGATGACCGATGGAGCAACGCGACCTTGGATACCTACCACGGCGCGACTGCCGCCTTCTTTGGCCGCGTTGGCCAGCTCTTCAGCATGCGCCACGTCTTGCGCCAAGGGCCATTCGACAAAGAGCCCTTTGCCGGCTTTCGCGCTGGGCAGTGCCGTCTCGTAATGGACGTCTACTCGGGTGGACACGACGACAAGGTCAATATCTTTGTCCTTGGCCAGCGACTCAGGGTCACCATAGGCCTTTGTTTCTTTGGGCAATTTAAAATGCTCAATTGCATTCCGGGCAGCCTCAACGCTGCTGTTGCAGAGGGCAACAATTTCGTACTTGGCGCGGCCGCGGGGCGACAGCAGGTATGGAAGGTGAGCGTTGGCGGCCCATGATGTTTTGGCCGAGGCCGAGAGACCAATAATAGCGGTGCGAATAGGTGCCATTTTTACGCTTTATTTTCTTGTATCAGCGAGCTGTTTGTAGATGAGATGCATCGATAAGCTTGAAGACACCAGTGGCTTTTGTACTTTTCTTTCTGGTGAGGGGCAGATGATGCCATTGCTGTGATTTCTAATCGACCATTTGTAATGACGCCCGCCCTGGTCAGCCTTTGCGGGAGAATCGGCATGGCGCACTAAGCTCCGACGGTGGTTTCTTTCGCTAGTTTAGACTTGATTGATGCCGAAATAGGAAAATTCCTACTTCCATTTCGAGTTAGAAAATAAATTTAGATGCTTGGCACTTGTGATGCCGGCCATGCTATTCCAACGACGCCTCCATGCGTGCACCAATTCTCCCCCTGGCCACGCAAAGGTCATTTGCTTTGAATTAAATCCAACCGAATCAGTTTTTCTTCTAGGTTGAAAAATAAGCGGTTGGCTCAACCGGGCGATCCAGTAGCCAGGCTATAGGGGTGGCATACAAGTAATGTTGAGCAATACGTCTCCAACCAAATGAAATGGAACTACGGGTATGGATAAAAAGCGAGTAGGAAGGGAGTGGAAACAGTCTCATTCGAGAGATGACTTTTTCTTGGCTCGTTGAGAGAGCGAAAATGAAACAGTGACGAACCATCAAAATGGCATTTTGGCAGCTCTTTGATAAGCACGTTATTTCCACTTTTAAGATCTTCTTAGGGCCCAGTTTTATGTAGCTCATCAGGCGATAAGCTAGGGCTGGGGTTGTTGCCCGTTCTCGATGGAATGATCATTTCCCCGTGAAAATTTCGCTCCCACCCTCCTCGCGAGGGTCTCGAATAAGGGTGATTTGAGCGAAGACGCCACGAAGTGCAAGGTAACATTGCCGTGATTTCTTGTCTCAAGCCCCGCACGCATCTGACGTCACCCGGTTGATGTCCGAACCAACTATCATGTTCAAATTTCACGCAGCCTTATTTTACCCTAGGCATCATGGTCAGGCCCTAAGGCGGTGACCAGATCCTGTCCAGACTTTTGATTTTTCGGTGCACGATGTTCGATTCGTGTGCCCTGTCCTTCTCGCTCCATTGATCTACTTTCCAAGCCATCGCTGAGATTTTAGACGTGGACATACCGGCATCATATAGTGCATGCCTTGGAGATTGCAACCTTGGGGCCGTAAGAAAAACAGGTATTCACTACGTGAGTATCCGGTGAGTGGTTTTCTGGTCGATCAGTCTGATTATTCTTCCTATGATTGGGTTTGTGTGAGACATCCATCAAAAAAGTAAAAGAAAAAGCAATTGGGACGAAACTACAATGCGTGAAATGGAACCAATGTCAATGCGTGGATGAAGGATTCCACCATTGAATTCACACAAAATGGGAAGTTTAACACTGCGACGCGGCGCAAATGCAATCCGGACTATAATTGATCCACTAAAGGAGCAAAGAAACCATCCCAAAGATAGCCACAACCGTGGCTAGTCCAGACTTCGAGATACTTATTTGTCCAGCACTACTAGTAGAATTTCCTGCAGATGATAGAGTCGAAGTTGCGGTCAGCTCAGACGTATTGGACCCAGTGCGGGAAGCAATTGAAGATGTGGCCGATGCTTCAGTCCTGGTGGAAGTAGCTCGCCCATCAAGCTTTCGACACCTTCAGTGATGACTGCAGGTACCATCTAAGTCACCAGGTCAGTCAAAGTGGTCACCAATGAATTCGAGATAGTTAGTATTGGTTGCGTCTGCCCCGGAACGAATTTGGACGTCGCAAGTGGCGCCCATTCTCTCCCTTTCGACTTGGCATGCAAGGACTTCAGAGCTAAATGGTCATGTTATTAGCCAAGACCGCGTGGGTTCACAGTATTCTGCTCAATATATACAAGTACCCAATCCTTTTGTCCCCTTCAAAGTAATAAACAATGGAGAAAGTTGAAGAGCCTTCGGTGACGGTTTGGGTGTTTAGAAGGCTGCATTGCACGTTGTCTACTCCGTCGGCACAATGTACCAGTGGAATGGATGGGAGTGGCAGAGTTGTTAGACATGCCTCAAAATAATCAGCGTGTCTGTTGGTTTTTGTACACTTTTGATGCTGTTCACTTACCCTGATGGCGTGGAACTTTTGTCAAAAGCCTCTTTGCGGCAAAAAGAGTACCTCACAGAATAAGATCCAGTTCTAGGCATTTTAGATGTTTTAACATGCAAGGGTCAGCGACAGGCTTTCAAACAACAGCCGTAGCACACTGTGGGTACCCAATACCTTGATGGACATTTTACTTAACACTGCTAGTATAAAGTTGGCGGCTTTATCAATGGTCATGTTGGTGGCTATTGCATCGATGATAAAACGGCCCGGCCTAGAACAGTGAAATGGATGCAGGAAGTGATTTAGATCCAAAACTATTTTCCCAGCACAGCTTGATTCAAGGCCACACATTTTTTTTTCACTCCGTGGAGCGTTCAGAAAAAACCGAGAAATATCACATTGAAGCGAGAAGCGGCTCTGTGTTGTAAATTTAAGCAGGTCTACGTGAATCTCGTCTCAGCTACTCCGAGGAAGCCATATTCAAAGGTCCTGCTTCATCCCGTTACACCCCGAATCCGAGAGGTTCCACATGCTTTGATGAGTACTGGTTCAAGGCATCAGACTTTCAAAACTGGGCCCTGTCCATGGCGAGCTGCAGTAGAGGTCGAGATTTTCCTGTTGGCCGGCGAAAACGCCGCCTACTTTCTGCGGCCAGTTGCTAGTGATGGTGGCCAGAATTCTTACCGGTTGGTTGGCGAATGCTTTATTGATGGAATCATTTTTGGGAATTTTGCATCGGTTGAAGGACAAGAGGTTGCGGTTGACTTGGTGTAAAACCATAAGCGTCTCCGGATCTACGCTGCAAGTTCACCGCAGGAAATGAAAGGACATCTATGCAGCCACTAAATCCAAGTCTTTTCGGGGAATCTCACACCTTGCGTTCCAAAATGTCTCGGGTTACACATTCTCGCGGTCGGTCGCAAATCAGCGCAGTTTCCGCCCACACTCTCTCGGGACACGCGACCGCGCAAACAACATGCCAAAGTCTCGTGCACATAATATGTAGTCTTAACGCGCTAAGCCTCCTATTCTGCGGAGGAGAGGACATATGCGGTTGAGAAACGGTACTGGTAAACACAGGCGCATTGGAAGGCCAGGGATGTTTTCGTAACATGGCCAATCGCTGTGCATCCCGAAAGAAACCGGGATTTGGGAATTAGGACCTGGGGAAGCTTGCAAGTGGCTGGTGACTGGCTTTTGAGTTTTGTTAGCTTCCCCATGGGCCCGGATCTTGGGGCCACGATCGATATGCACAGGCTGCCATGAATCAGCAGATGACAAAATGGCCCTCGGACTTGAAATGTCGGGCGCGGTTGACAGCACACTAGCCACCTTTTCCATAGTTGGCCGCCAAGTGTGGCTAGACCTTAGTGTGGTAGCATTCGGCCTTTTTTGGCGTGGCAGCTGGGGGTATGTAGCACGTGTTGGAGTCATCAAGGACATCCCCGCGATTATGTGGCCAGTCAATAATTATCCCGTTTCGGAAGCTTGCGAGGGTTCGGGACGAAGATCTGCGGCCCTTCTAACCCCACGTGAAGGTTGCATGTGATGGCTAGCCATGACGCCAGCTTCGGTCCAATCTATATTTGCTCCGTTGTTTTTGAGCCTCGATTTACCTCAGATGTGGCGCTGCACGGCAGGATCCAAAGTCGTATTCATGCTTACTTTAATTTAGAGACCTGGAGGAAGATCGCGTGTTTCTTACATGGCGTGAAGGATGAGGGAGGCTTTGTTTTTTTCAGGTGGTGCTGTGTTGTAAATAATTAAGCCAAGACAAACGCAAATGTCTCACGTCGGAGATCTGGTCTGTTTCCAGCTCCCGCAACCTTGGACCTCTTGTTCATCGGGGCTATATGACAAGGCTTCTGACTTGGCCATACGCCCACCACCATGCCCACACTGCGACATGGACAGGGTAACATCGGTCAAATTCCACACCCCGGGAAAATGCTGCGGATGGCCATCCCAGCAACGGTCGCAACCAGAATGGAACGTCCGAACATCTGGTGCCCTGACTACAAACCTGGAAATGGAATCTCTCCAGTCCGATGACACGAGAGTCTGCTAATGTTGATCAGATGCCAAAAATATTGAAGCTGTCGCCAGGTTTTTTCCGCGCGAACGAAATGATTTTCTCTCTAGACCTGAAGATAAAAGGCGATAAAGCCGCGACGTTGCGGCCAAAAAAAGTCTTATCTCAAACATAGACAGCCACTTTTCTAGGTCAGTTGGCCACATCATTGTATACATCTCTTACTATGCATTTCTTGTCTGTCCTTACTGCCTTTGTGGCATCCGTGGCCGCCGCGCCAGCCTTTTCCCCTCAGGTCCCGCTGTCAACCCCCCCGGGCTACCTCAGGGTTAGTCCTGGAAAAGTGGCGGACATGATTGTATCTAAAGATACCACGCTAAATGGCACCTACAGCGGCGATCCCAAGACGGTTCAGTCAGAGGATGTGAAAGGTGTCGTCTTCGCCACCGACGTCACTGCTGCCTCGTCTGCTAAGCTTCACTTTGTCAACAACATGAACACGGCGATTAGTGCATACATTGTAGGATTCGACTCCAACAATGCTGTTGTGTTCGTCAAGAGCGATGGCAGTCTGTATTATCCCAGCTCTGGTGGTTCTTCGGTTCCCGTCCAAATCCCCGACGAAGAAATCAAGATTCCCATAGACAACGGCGCAACCTTAGACACGAGTGTACCTATTGCCCTCACCTCAGCTCGCATTTACTACTCCGTCGGCAGCCTTTACTTTGGCGTCGTTGGCACTCCTATTGGCGAAGGTCTCGTTCAGCCAGCTCCCCAAAACCCCTCTGACCCAAGCGCCGGCATCCAGTGGGGCTTTGTCGAGTTTACACTCACCACCGACAACGTCCTCTGGGTCAACATCAGCTACGTTGACTTTCTGGGGTTGCCTCTTGGTATTGAGGTCACTTCCACCAGTGTCGCCACGCAAAGCGCCTATGGCGTCGGCGCGGGAGCCCTGGCCACTGTATGCGGTGCTCTCAGCTCTCAGACAGCTTCCGACGGTCGTCCTTGGGGAAGCATGTGCATGGCTGGATCAAACGGGCCCGTCCGTGCCCTATCTCCCAACTCTTACACTGACGTCGACGCCAACGGGTTTGCTGACTACTGGAGCACGTATGTCGACCAGGTTTGGTCCAAGTACACCAGCCAGAATCTCGTCATAGACACCCAGGGGGCCGCAGGCAAGGTTACCTGCACTGTCTCGGGAGACGTCCTGAATTGCGGCGGCGATAACCGAAGCTACAGCAAGCCCTCGGCCGAGGACATCTGGGGATGCGACAGTGGCCCCTTTGGCAAGGAGGCAAGCGACAATGACGTGCACCTGGCCGTCATCCCCCGGCTCTGCGCCGCTTTCCACCGGTCTACTCTCCAGCTTGCCGGCGGAGATGTGCAGCCCAGCCTGGACTCTAGCCATTACTATACCGTCGATCCTACAAACCACTACAGCCGCATCATTCATGCAAACGAGGTGGATGGCAAGGGCTACGCGTTCCCTTATGATGATGTTGACCCCAGTGGTTCAACAGGTAGTGCATCGGGTCTCATCCAGGCGCCCAACCCCGACACTCTGAGTGTCTGGATTGGCGGTCCGCCCGTTTAGAGAGGGAGCATATAGAAGATAAATTTATGATAGGCAATAGAGTGCATTTTTGTCAATAGAAAGAAATACATGAGGTTCAATCGCGTTGATAATTTCCTGAGGAAGTATAATATTCTTTGCAGCATCGAACTTCTCCATAAGAATCATGTCGTTCGAAATGTTCCATTTGATGATATTTTATGCTTTCAGGCTGATGGCCACCGCGTCGTCAATTGAGTTCCGGACCATCGCGCGTGATTGACTTCCCACCGAGGGCCCGATGAATCTCAGCCCTGAGCGCGTCGATCCCAGCGTGAAAAAAATCCAAGACCCTCCTGAATCCCAGCGATCCCTGATTTTAGCGCTGGAAACAATGGCATCAGAATCCACTCACCCGAGCCGGCGGATCCAGCAAACCCCACCGCGCCGGGAAAACGCCCACGAGTTCCGACGCAAGAAGGCCTACCGAGGCTCAGCTCTCGCCCTTTTTTTAGCCTTATTGTAGGCGTAGAAATAGCACAAATCTTAAGCACTTACGCAACCTTAACCACCATTGGCTAGAAACGGGCTTCCCCTGCAGCGCCTTCTCGCTTGGAGTGTTGGCGGCTTGTGTGGTCCCACGGGTACGCGTATCCCGTGGCTCCACGGGATTACGCACACAGAGCTGCTAGTTTCCAAACACGTATTTAAAGCGACAGGTTCCGGTGCAAGTGTTAGCCATGATGCTATTGCAGCTCTTTTGAATCTCGCTGTACTTGGAATTTACCTGCCAAAGAAATGAAAATTGTCTTGGTTTTGGCCATGGCCCTCGCGGCATTTGCTCAACCACAGAGGCGCGCTGAAGCCTGCCTCAACGGACGCCTCGGAGATAGCGCACCAAGACTGGGTTGCGCGCTGGGAGATTTTGTGTGCATATGCGAGAGTCCGGCGGCTATCGTCGCCTATTCCACATCCTGCTTCAGGACGACGTGCGGATACCAGGATGCGAAGATCAGTATGGTGCCCTCCGACGTAAAGCTACGATCCCCTTGCTGACTGGCCATGGTTCAGACTCGATCCTTCCCGAGTTTATCGCCGAGTGTAAAAAGCGGTCCCCAGGTGCGAATTTCAAGCTATCAAGTTTCCAGGAGCCTCTCTTATCGGGGTGATCGATTCACCTTCGACTTTCCTGCTATGCCTATATCCCGCGATAGCCCAAAAAACACTTGAGAAATTGCGCCACTTACAGCCAAGTGATAGCGGCGCGATGCAACGATACAGGGAATATCGGGAGGCCGTGGGAAATAAAAGATCAAAAAAAGAAATTACGGCGTCCGCGAACCAGGGTCGGGACGAAAGAAAACCATGGTTGCATGCGAGATATCCCGCTGAATTGGCAGATCTGTTCTGCGGATCTCGAAAATCTCAGAGGTCGATTTGGGCTAATTGAGATTAGCCTGTCATTGATTGCGGTGGGAGGCGGAATGAGACTTGGGAATGCGACACGTTGGTGGTGACAAAATCGCACATGGCGATGCATGCACAACGACCCGACCCAACATGGCCGACCCTATTAGAATCCGCGAGAGATTCTTTTTTGCATAAATCACGAACATAATATCATAGATACCCCTTTCACATCTTTTTACTCGAACAGTGCTATGACGATGCTGATGTGAACCCTACCGTGCTTGTTCCGCTACAATCACAAACACGACAATCATGTCAGAAAACATGGAGGCCTCACTCACGCTACCGACATGGCGTAGAAAGCAAGTCACATTTGCTCAATAAATGGCAAAAACATCAGGCACCCAATTAATTCTGAGAAACCCATCTGCGCAACAGTTTTGAGTGAAACACACCTACGTGTGTGCCCCATCACCAATGTTACTCAATGCATCATGTTGGCTGCCTCGCGTCTCCATTCAATAATCGGCGCCAGCACCTCCAATGCTTGACTGGAGGCTGTGCAGTGTGAATATGTGATCTAGCCTGCAATAGATCTTGCCTTGGCTCCCTCTCTGCCATGAGCTACATCAGGGTTGACAAACCGGGCGACATTACCCATTTGGAAAGCAGCACGTCGGCGATGCGTTGTTCAAGAAACGCCGAATGCAGGGGCCGTGGACACACCTTTTATAGCGACCAGAATTTTTAGTTTGGTTGTATATCCAAATAAATGTGATGGGCTGGTGATTGTAGGAGGCAAAGATAAAGTGTGATTCAGAGTAGTCACTTTGCACCAGAGGGGTTGGGGCGTGAATGAGTCGCGCTGATTGGTTACTGCAGACCCGTGAATCTGGGGCAGGACAGCGGTGTTGTTCCGGCAGCTTGTTTATGCTTGAAGCTGTTGGTGTTGCATGATAATATTATGCGTCCAATGATACAAACGCGTTGGGCGTCAATGACGTCAGGGCCTCAGGTTCCTGTTCTCCGCTGACAAGCACCACACCCTCAAACCCCGCAAGACAGCCAACTTCATCGTCATCATCACTTAAATCAAGACCTTGTTCTGGTAGCTTTTATTCTGCCCTCTTTTGAGCTGCTCTTCTTTCTTTCTTTTTTCTTTCTTTCTTCCTTTCCTATCCTTTTCTCAAACCATCCAACAGACCACCCTCGCTCATCATGGCCTCTCTCGTCGACACTTTGACTGCCTCTGGAGGCACGGAATCCGCAGGTTAGACGCTTCCTCCGAGTCTCTGCCTTCACGATTCTAGATCCTCGATTCCGCACTCACGTCCCTGTCATTTCCTGGCTAGATAGCATCATGCTCACATTTGAAAAGGCTTCCTCAACGACATCATCGCCCAGCTATGGCCCAACATCAACGTCGCCGGCGGCAACATGATTAAAGAAATAGTCGAGCCCATGCTTGCATCCATGCTTCCCGGCCCTCTGTCTACGCTACGCTTTGTCAAGCTCGACTTTGGGCCCACCCCAATCAAGCTCTCTCACGTCGACGTTCACAAGACTGAGCTGGACGGCATCAAGCTTGACATGGACTTGGAATGGAACGGCCAGTGCGACTTTGAGCTCGAAGGCAAAATGGTGCCCAAGGTGGTAAGTTTCTGTCACCTGCCAACGGTGGCTGCTCTCTCCGTCTAACTAGGTTCGGTTGAATAGGGGATCGAGCGCGTAAAGCTGAAGGGAAGACTGTCAGTCTTGCTGTGTCCCTTGACAAACATTATCCCGTTGGTATGAACTCAAGCCGTTAAACAACGTGCTGCGCTCAGGCACTAACACCAAGGTCACCAGATTGGAGCCGCCCAAATCGCATTCATTAACCCGCCGAGTCTCGAACTCGACTTCACCGACGCGGCCAACCTCGCCGACTTTGCCTTGATAGACAAGGCCGTTCGCAAGGTCATTCTCAACATAATTGCTTCCATAGCCGTCCTGCCCAACCGCTTCCTCGTCAAGCTTGACGCTTCCAATGACTACTTCAAGACCTACCAACACCACCTCGGCGTCATTCGCCTCACCATTGGCAAAGCCACGGGAATCACAGGCCCGAAGAAGAGCGGGGCCAAGCGATTGCTGGAGAAGCTCGTCAAGGACATTCCCGACTGCTACTGCAAAGTCAGCCTCGGCGCAGAGGAGGAGTGGCGCACCTCGACCCAGAAGAACACGCACAACCCGAAGTGGAACGAGACGCACGACTTTCTCGTCACAGATTACGAGCAGTGCATCACCTTTGACGTGAATGACGACGACATAGGCAGTGACGATGACATTGGCGTCGCTGTCACAACGGTCAAGAGCATTCTTCTGGCCGGCGGCACCCAAGAATTCAGCCTTACCCACAAGGGCCAGCCCACCGAAACCAAGCTGACGGTGCATGCCAAGTTCTACAACTTTGCCAGCGAAACGAATAGTATTTCCGCCGCCAGTCAAAGCGAGGGACAAATTTGCGGTCTCGCGTCTGTGCTCATTGCCGGCGTCACCGGGCTGACGGGTCAGCGCGACGAGCTCAACCCTGCCGTCAAGGTATCATGGGGCGACAAGGAGTTTGTCACCCCTGCCAAGACATACGCCCCGGGGACGGACATTTTCAATCCAGCCTTTGATACAGCCTTCCGGTTCCCCATTACGGCCGACATGATTGCCGACCCACCGAGTTTTAAGCTGACGCTATTGAACGGGGCGAAGGAGTCGGGGAGCTACGATGTTCCGTTTGCGAAGGTGTCGGATGCTCCTGGGATGAGCCTACAGGATGAATTCGACGTGGGGTCTGGTGCGGCGGTGAAGGCTCAGGTGTCGCTTCGCGGTTTGCAGCTAGCCGAGTGATTTTGAAGGGGGCAATGTGTTGAACCTCTAGAAAAGTTTAACAGTGTGATCAATTTCCAGAGGGACAAGCCAACCAGATTGATGTGCGCTTACGTTGGCAAAGGATTGGAAGCGTTGGAAGTTCCAAGTAATAGGAACTGAGGTCTGAAGGGCAGAAAAAATATTCATGGTTAGTGTATCCTGTAGAGTGGCGAGAATGATACTAGCCGGTTTTTAAGATTTGGATGGTCACTTTACTTGAGCTAGCTGTATTAACTATGGTTCCGGTGGTGGATCTATCCTGTCTGTCAATTAGTGCAATGGCAACCTGCTTGCCCTTTGGCCGACCGCACTGGAACATGGCTTGAGACATATAGTTCTCAGGTCCACTTCCATTTACATGAATTTAGGGCTGCATAGTGTAGATATTCCCTATTTTACTCTCTGCTTTGTTGTTGTGTCTCATGTCCCATTCTTCTTTTTTTGCCGTAGTGTAGTGTGATGTCAGATCTCAAGCATTTACCCTGCAGCCAGCTGTGCCTCGGCTCTACCGTAGCGGGTCGCATTACGTCGGCGATAGGGCTTATCGATAAGGGTGGCAGCTCTCTCTGGGCCATGCAGGGTCTCAAAACACAAACACAAACACACACAAGCAAGCCAACTCATCTCCTCCAAGACAGTCTGCTTCGGGCTGAGGACACGATGCGACTCAGGCCATGACGATGCTTCCCGAGCCCACGCTGACGCTGACGCTGCCCAGCATCCACGACGGGCTGGCGCTCGACTGCCGCGTCTACCACCCGCTGTCGCTGGCTGCGAATCCTCGCGCCCCGCCATGGCAGCGCCACGCCGCAGTCATGGCGCACCCGTATGCGCCCATGGGAGGCTCCTACGATGACCCCGTTGTCGATGTCGTTGCCGGCCAGCTGCTGCGCAAGGGCTTCTTGGTGACCACCTTTAATTTTCGGTGAGACGCTCTGTGCCGCTGCTGGTGCTGGTGCCGCCCCGCTAACCTTGTCGACAGAGGAGCCGGCTCCTCAGCAGGAAGAACGTCGTGGACCGCAAAGGGCGAGCGAGACGACTACGCGACCGTCGTGGCCTTTGTCATACACTACATCCACTTCCTCGATCCCTTTCGTCCGCACTCGGCGGGCTCCGACACGCTGGCCGTCCCCGGCGAAGCCCCGAGGTCGGCACCCGCCTTACCGCCTGCGCCTCCGGTACTGCTCCTCGGCGGCTACTCGTACGGGTCCATGATCACGATGCAAATCCCTCCGCTGTTTGCCATCTTGCAGCCCTTTGTCTCGCCTGTTGCCGGTTCCGACGCAGCTGACGTCCGGCTCCGCGCCGAACACCTCGCGGGCCAGCAAAACGTTGTGCTAGCGAGCGCCCGTGCCGCCATGCAGGAGCGTGGGGTCAGCAGCCCGAGCAAGAGGGGCGTCCGCATCGGCGGAGATGAGGGAGGCAGCCCGAGGAAGAGCCACGAGAGCCACGGGCGGAGGAGCTTTTCGATCGATGAGGCCCGCCGCAATGTTCATGACTTTGTCGCAAAAGCAAAGTCTGGGCGCCATGGCCAGAAGCTGTTCCACCACCACCACCACAACAACAACCACCACGACGCGACGACCCCTGACGACTCTGGTCGCACCGCTACGCCGCCACAACCTCAGCCCGCCGACGACAGGCTCCCGGCTATCTTGAACCTTACCGTGCCCCGGCCCGCTTACCTCTTGATATCGCCGCTCCAGGGCCTGATCAATCACCTGGCGACCATGTCACTGCTCCCGTCGGCGCTGTCCAAGCACAAGGACCCGCACAGCATGGCTGCCGAGGAGAAGCTGGTCCAGAATCCTACGCTGGCCGTGTTTGGAGACAACGACGTGTTTGTGGCGGTTCACCGGTTGCGGGCGTGGGCGTCACGCCTGCAGCAGCGAGAAAAGTCAAAGTTCAAGACCCTCGAGGTGACATCGGCGGGACACTTTTGGATAGAGGAAGGCGTGATAGAGCGCATGAGAGATGAGGTATCTGAATTTGCAGATCAACTGCTCGCGAATTAATGACTATTAGAGTGGTGGACATGTTGGATAGAATTTTACTGAAAACGTAGCAATGACTCTTGTGCTCTTTTTTTCCCCCAGCGTTTTAGATACCATTTCACAGTCAATGCGCTATATCAGAATACAAAGAATACTATCCACTCGAACTAGGCCCCTAGACCCCTATATAGATATGAGATATACTATAAGAAACTATTGTCTTGGACCCGGCAAAGTCGGCTCCTAGGACGATGGACAGGTCACATTTAACAAGGACGCTTAAGCATATATCTTAGCAGGAGCTGATCAGCGCCAAAGTATAGGTGGCATGATTTCTGAGTGAGTTTTGTGACCATCTCCATCAGCCTTTGGTTTAGGGGCATCAAATCACGTTGGTGAAGTGGCATTGGCGTTATGAATCGGAGGTTTGCGCCGGAGATGTGGGGCCGCGCTCTGAAGACAGAAAGACGGCGCCGAAACAAGGCTCAGTTCAGGACCCCCTTCCTAAGCTGGACCTAGAATGAAGACAATAAAACGTTCGATCGCAACGGCGCCCTGCCCTTAGCGGGGATCGAAGATAATGCTGTCGATCTCTTCCTCTGCGCCAGCTTGGGGGGACTCTGTCACCGCAAAAAAGGGACGAGCTAGCCTCGTTTGGGAGCGAATCAAGAGCAGCCATGTCTTGGAGGCGCCGTCGCTAATATCCCGCCATTGGCCCTCAACCTCGCCGCCGTGCCGGGTGGTAATGACGCACGCTGATCCAGGCGGGACTAATGCTGCATTATGCGGTGGTGCGTGCGGCGTCGCATGGCTCCCACGCGGTTGGTGCGTCCTTCATTGTTAATGCAGCCTGCTGACTTCTATGTCCATCGATGACTTAACGCCGGGGAGACGGGGCTCGGCGATGAATCTCAACGAAAAACCATACAGAAAACTTCAGACAATCACGGAGTTAGGGCTTCTTGTCCGTAGGGCTACGAACCATCTGCAGAAACGTGTCCATGGGTCGTGGGCCTTTCATCGGACATGTGCGACCTACGGGCCGGCGCTTGGCTGGTCTAGCGCCGTTTTCTGCTTTTTCTTTTTTCTTTTCCTCTTGTCTGATACGCTAGCCCATGCCAACGGGGCATGTGTGTATGCGTGTGTGTCGATGATGGGTGGTATGGCACATTCCCATGTGGCCTGAGATGAGGAAAATGGGGAAATGCCCTGCACATTTGCCATGGAAGCATGCCACCAACAAGGGTTGGTGGCGCAATGAAAAACGCCCGAACCGTCCTTACCCGCCGCATGGCTCCCCACCCCGAAAAGTATCGGTCGCCCGAAAACCCGAAAAGTATCGGGTTCCCGATATCACGACCCGAAACGCTGAGATGAGGCTTTTGGTGATTGTATTGAGAGGACGAAATGTATATACACGGACGATGGAATCATCATGGAAAGAAAAGAAAGAAGAGAATATCAACAAGCAAGTTCACCATCAGTTGACAATAGCTTAGATCGCCACATTGGTGCAGCGACTCAATTTTCACTTTCACCACTATCCTTATCAGATTTCTGAACAAAGCATCATTATTTACACATTTCAAAAATGTCTCCCACTGAGCCCACCAAAGTCTCCTTCACTGTTCGCGGCCTCAAGATTGCCGGCCTCCTGTGGCAGGCGTCTGCTGGCTCTCCCAACCGCAACGGTGCCGCCATCATCATCGCCCATCCGTGGACCTCGATCAAGGAGCAGTCCCCGACCAACTACGCCCGCCGCCTGGCCGAAGCTGGCTTCATCTCCCTTGCGTACGACGCCGCGTATCAGGGCGAGTCCGAGGGAGAGCCGCGCAACCTCGAAGACCCGTACCAGCGGGTCGAGGAGATCAAGTCCGCCGTCACCTACCTGACGACGCTCAAGGAGGTTGACAACGACAAGATTGGTGTTTTGGGAATCTGCGCGTCCGGCGGATACGCGCCGTTCGCGGCCCAAAGCGATCTGCGCATCAAGGCCGTCGCCACGGCCGCCGCCGTGTGCGTGGGCACCATGGCCCGCCGCGGCTACGACCAGGACTCGTCCAACCTCGACGTGCTCCACGCTCAGCTCGAGAACGCGGCCAAGGACCGCCTGAGCGAAGCCACGGGTGAAAAAGTAGACCCCGTGCGTCTGCTGCCCGAGAACTACGACTCCTTGCCGGCAGACTTCCCCGAGTCCTTCCGCGACCTGGCGCGCTTCTACCGCACCCCGCGGGGCTACCACCCGCGCGCGACCAACGAGTGCATCCCCCGCAGCTGGGACATCATGGCTACGTTTGACGCCTATTCCTTCAACAGCTTCATCAGCCCGCGACCCCTGCTCATGATTACGGGAAGCAAGGCGGCTACGAAGTGGTACAGCGAGGATGGCATCGAAAAGGCAAAGGAGCCCAAGGAACTGTATGTAGTTGACGGTGCCACGCACGCTGACCTGTACGACAAGGTGGACGAGGCGTCTGCCAAGCTGGTCGAGTTCTTTGGCAAGAGCTTGGCCTAGACGGTTGGATTCAGGGGGTGGGGGGAGAAGGTGGTGCTCACTTGCCAAAAGGGAAAGCCACATTTTGATGCTTTTAGGCTAGCCAGGGAATATGCCCTGAATCTGAGCGTTCCATGGTGCCTGAGATATTAGTCGGGGTGCCGAAAGGGATAGCATGGCTGGTGAAAAATGGACAAAGTGTCATGATGAGACAACGACTTAGAGGTATAATGAGCATTCAATGATAGACGCTGCGTACATTGCAAGATGTCGCAAAGTAATAAAAGCCATTTACTATGGAATCTCTACAGTTCACTGCATGCAGGGCCAATATGCCTGGTGAAGAATCGCAAGTCGAGTTTGAAAATGCCGCAAGAGCACGCAATCAAGCACACTGACGTGATGCTTGCTCAAAATTCTGGAATAGGATCGCTTCCTGATGAGCAGTTCATCGTCCATTGCCATCTGAGATAAGACCTAAGCGTCTCAGTGCCGCAACAGCCCATTACTCCACACCTGGGAGAAGGCCTGGAGGGGCTGGTCAACTAGGCGGCACGAGATGCGGTGGCTATCCAATGACAGGCAGACCCGTTTCAAATATTGCCGCAGTATAGGTGTAACATGGAAAGCTGCGGTCAGCGTCGGGGCGTCTCGTCCGTAACCCGGCTAGTTCATCTCGGCGATGACATTCTTGAATATTGACTAGGCTAGGATGATATTGGTCTAGTTTCCTGGGTAAAACATGTTACGTTGCTTCCTACAGTATCATTTCCCGGTACGCAAGTCGATAGTTCCATCGATAAGCATCATCAATCCGTCCCATTTCCGACAGTCTGCTGCTGTACTCGTGTCCGTAAACCTCATAACTAATCCCTCTGCAGCCTCATCTAGAAGCCTAATATATTTCTGAATTTGAATTGCGATAACCTTTTGATGATATGGGCAGATTTACGTCTCATAATTTCTTCTGCCCTGATTCGATGTTTCCCAGAGCCCCCGGCCATGTTCCGGAGTGCCCGAAGACAAGGTGCCCCCAACACCTATTTCATCTCGCGGACACGCTAGTACGTGCATATGTTGCCTTTTGGATACGGCGTACGTGTACCATAGACTAGCTCCATACTGTCATGTCATCGCCGAATACCTTAATCTCCACCTCCCCGGGGATACCACTCGCAACGGCGAACCGGCCCCGCCCCGACGCGGTTCGAACGTGGCACCTAGGAGGAGACTTCACTCAATCTTCCGAACCCGGAAGCCTAACCCAGGCAGCCGACTCCTCAGCGCAAGTGAGCTGGTCACAACGGAGATACTACTCAGCGCCATCGCCAGACTGGCCCACACTGGGTCCAACCGCACATGGCTGCCGTGACTCACAATGGGATACAGACACCCCGCTGCCACAGGGATTGCGATACAGTTGTACACAAGGGCCCACCCGAAATTGAACTTGATCCGCCGGAACACAGCCCGTGACAAGTCCAGGAGGTTGACAACGCTATGCAGGTCTGGGTTGAGCAGAACAAAGTCCGCGCTACTGATGGCCACATCTGAGCCGGATCCGATGGCAATGCCCACATCAGCACTCGTGAGCGCAGGCGAGTCGTTTATGCCGTCACCGACCATGGCAATGGTAGCTCGTCGTGTGGTGGATTCGGAATTAGGACCGGTACTTGCTTTTAAAGTAGACTGCAAATAGGTGATCTTCTCTGCTTTTTGTGTGGGGAGCACGCCGGCAATAACATTGTCAGGGCTGATGCCCACTTGAAGGGCAACCGCAGCAGCTGTGGTCGGATTGTCTCCGGACAGAAGCCATACGGCGGTGCCGCTATTGCGCAAGGCTTGGACGACGGCGGATGCTTCGGGGCGGATAGGATCGGAAATGGAGAGGGCTGCCGTGAGAGTGTAAGTAGGCATGAGAACACCCGCTGCAGGGGAGAGGGGCTTGATGGCGGCTAGAGCGATGGATTTCGCCTCTGCTTTCCACCTTTGCACATGGGCGGCGATGGCGGGGGACATTTGAACGGAGAAATTGGACATAAGAGCTTCGTTGCCGACAATCAGCTCGAAGGGGGATTGGGTAGCGGAACCGGTGTAGGTTGCTTTCATCCCTTTACCGGGAATCTCCTCGAGGTTATCGATACTCACGCTCTCGGAGGTTTTCGATGCGCAGAAGGAGACGATGGCCTTGGCAATTGGGTGACTGCTGTTCTCTTCGACTTCTTTCAGGGCCGCGAGTAAGGTAGCCTTGCGAGTGTCATCTGCGTCGTCGTACTCTGGGAAAATCTCAGAATCAGTGACAGTGGGCTGGCCTTCCATAGTGAGGGTGCCTGTCTTGTCAAAAACAACGCAATCGATCTTACTAGCCTTTTCGAATGCCTCACCACCTCCCTTCGCCAAGATACCGTGCTTCGCAGCAAGCCCGCCGCTAACGAAGATGGCAGTTGGGGCTGCAAGGGCCAAGCCGCAAGGACATGCGACGACGAAAACGGCCGTGGCGAACTGCAGCGACCACGCGACCCAGCCTCCCGAGCTCACATCCAGCCAGTCAGAGGGGATCCTGCCGCTGAGACCAAGAGACATCCAGATGAGCCAAGTAAGGATGGCGATGAGAGTGATGATGGGAACGAAGTAGGTTGTCATCACATCCGCTATTTGTTCCATGGGAGCACGCTTCGTCTGCCCCTGTCGGACCACGTCAACAATCTGATCCAGCATCGATCGGCCTGCAGCTCCAGTGATTTTTACCATCACGGGAGCGTCCATGTTGACCGTTCCAGAGAAAACCTCGTCGCCAACTCTCTTCTTCACAGGCCGCGATTCGCCCGTGAGACTTGACTCATTAAAGTTGGACTCTCCCTGCACGACAATGCCATCTGCTGGTGGGGAAGTACCGTTTGGTACGCGGACGATGTCGCCGAAGTCGAGTAGATTTGCCTGGACGACGGAGTTCTCTTCCTTTTCAGTTCCAGCACGCTCGACCAAGATGGCCGTTGTCGGCCGCAACTTGCCCAGCATTTCCACGGCATCGCCAGTGCGGGCCTTGCTGAGTGATTCGATCAATCTCCCGACGAGGATAAAAAACGTTAGGAATACAACTGAGTCGAAGTAGAAATTCGAGTTGTGGATTTGAAGCGGTCGATTGACACCTGCCGCGATCAACTGGGCGACAGAGGAGACGTAGGCAATGGTTGTACCCAAGGACATGAGCGTATTCATGCTGCCGAACCGGTAGAACCTTTGTATAATTGGCGTCCTGCTTCCGCGTTGCCACAGGACTTGTATCTCCTTGATGGCTTTCCTGTGAAAGACATCTGCTGCACAAAAGTACACCGGAGTCGCCATGATGAACATGGATATCTGGGCGCGGCTGATGCCAGATGTCCACGGTGCCATGAGGTATTTCTTTGCGCCATTGCTGTCTGGTACCAGGCTCATATAGACAATCCCAATGACGAATGTCGGGATGCAAATGATGCCAGTCAAGACGACTCGGTAGAGGAGCTGCAACTGGTGTTGGCGCAGGATCTGTTTGGATCGCTCCTCCAGGGTCGGCGGAGAGTAGACGGAGGCAGTAAGTGCTGGATCGCCTGCCTCAATGGCAGCAAGGATCTGTCGCAGCGTGAACGTAGGCGCCTCCGGAACATAGCTAACTTTTACAACACGACGTTCCGCGGTCGGTTCACCAATGATTTTGATCTCACGTCTGAAGCCCCCGAGACTCTTGGCCACCCGATCCGGACAGCGTTCACAGTAGATGCCCTCGAGCAGAATTTCGACAGTCCTCTCTTCAGTATGCGACTTTTTCTCGTCCAGATTGACGATGGTATCTACAGTCGCCTCATATCCGAGATCCTCAATAGCTTCAACGACTTCACCGACTTTGTCGGTATCAATGAGCTCGACGGTCGCACTGTTGGTGATGAGGCTAACAGTCACTTTAGATACCCAGTCCAGCTTATTCAATTCATCCGTGATGGCGTTGACACATACGGCGCATGTCATGCCTCCCACAGCAAGAGACACCCTACACTTTGCTCTAGATGGCTCTTCGTCAGCGTTTCCTGCGATGACAGATATGCTAGACATCTTGGTCGGCTGTCTAGGGTTGACATTCTTGCTCAACAGTGTTGAACTCGAAGGGTGAGCGGGGTATGGTGTCTCAAGGCCGGGCTCGTCGGCATTGTCAGCCTTGCAGGTGCGACATATCTCGCAATTCTGAAGATGAATTTTGGCCTGGCGATCTCGAGATTCGGGGGTTTTGCTGGTGGCGTGGGAAGAAGTGATCCACGAGACCAACGCAGATACTGGTTGAGATGTTTCGCCTGGAATGCTGTCGGCGGCGGTTGCTTGCTGGTCGACATTGGTAGCACTCCCAGCGGATGTGGATATGCCGCATACATCAAAGCCAGCTTCCTCTAGCGCAGATTGCATGTCTCTTATGGTTGCAGCTGGGTCATGTTCCACAGTAACCACTGAGGTAATGACGTTCGGCGAGACCCACTTAACATGATGAACACTCGAGTCCTGTAGGGTCTCTTTTATTGTAGTGACGCAGGTGGGACAATGTAGATTGGAAAGAAGAAACGAGGTGGTGACGGCGTCAGAGCGAGAGTCAGATGAGGGGCGGCGGAGAGGCGCCATGGTGAGATGCGCCGACCTCCGGATCCAGATAATATAGTCCTTGTCGAATCGTGTATTTCCGGCCCCGAAAGTATTGGAAGCCAATGGCGGTTTCCAAGCTATTCTGGCCTGGTATTCTGGCCCGTACAGAGACGCAAGGCGGTGGAGGGGCAAAAAGGACATCAAGGTTGGATCGTCACATGAATTGCGGTAGCCGCTGCTTACCAATCACGCACTAGCTCTAAATAGAAGAAATAAGGTAGGAGAGTGTGCCATGGACTATATTCTTTACCTTCACCTATCTTTACTTCATCATCCTCTTTTTTTAATTAATTTTATTACATGCAATCATCTTTTTATTGTATTTCCTTTTGTCTAGGATTACTCTCGAGAACAAGCAGCTTTTATGCTATTTTTCATCGCCAAATTAAGACTGGAAGCCCTGAGCGACAGTTTACATAGAGAAATCCTAGGTAGATGCGACGGTAGTAACGGCTGGCCTATTAATCTCACAGTTTTAACAAAACGCCTCTTATAGCTTGTCGTAATGGACAAAAGATAAACGCCACAAAATGCCTCACAGCATTAATACCAGATCGACTGCGATGACATCTTACAAGCGTCCCCAAAATTCATTATCACTATGTTAGAATTGATCGAGGACTCGAATTTCCTATTCAAGTCGCCGCCTTTCGCCATCGCCCGCATGCGAAGGCCCAAGCCACATTAAAGAGTTTCCAAAGCTCTCCAGAACACGCCGTACACTATCCATTTGTAAGAAAGACTTTAGAATTACTTGATACCTCTATCAAACATAACTCGAAATGGTATTTAGTCTCCGGGCCAGACGGCTAGCGGGACGACGGGTCGTTGGACGTGCGTTTAAGTAAGCGCCAAGAACCACCACCTTGCGCGTTTATTTTGTGGAGATGCCAAGGCTTTCTATATTGTTCCTTTTTTACGGTATAACCCGATCAGGACCGCTTTATCGATGGAAGGTTCGATTGCGCATGGCTCAAAATCTTTGGCACTCAAGTCTATCGAATGACACAACTTAAGGCGGTATCAAGGATCAAACCATTGCATTGTGCTTTTTTCCCAAGGCAATAAGTATAATTACCTGATGCACTACCACTCCGTAGACATGTAGGGTGCGTAATCGTCCAATGCAGTGGTACAAGACTCACGTTGACGATATGGAAATACATGCTCCGCATTCTCAAGATGGCTGCCAAGTAAATTTTGATGCCATGGGTAGCTCGCAATGTGCTGAAAAGTCTAGATGCTGTAGGATGGTCCGTTTCTACAAGACTTTTCTGACATTGCAATGGCAGGGCCAAATATAAATGAGGCCTGTCCCTCGATCTTCCTCGCCTTCTCTTGTCCTGATATCAAAAACCACTGCGTCTCTTGCTCAAAACGCAATCTCCATTCTTGCCTCTTACAATTCTGATGGCCGCCATGAGCGCATTGGTTGCAGCGCCCCCCCGACCTCAAAGCGGGTGTCGTCGAATCACCGAACGTGCTATTGCTACTACCGCGCAGTCTTTGGCGGAAGAGCACCAGTGGCAAGCTGTTCGGCTGGCCTAGTCTTGTCCAATGTCGGACCAATTATCGCTCGGGTGATTGGTGACGGCCGACACACTTGCGAACGAAATGTACGGAACGCGCCCTCGTGTTGCTCGATGCCTGGTTGTTCGAATACTACTCAGTGGGACTGCTGTGCTCGGGAAAGGAATTTACCGATCAGGTATGGCGAATGTCCATTCGATCGTGAGCATCACATGAATGGGGAAAGGAAACCCATTTAGACCAGATCAATTTCTGCGAATGTACAGCAGGATGCTGCCTTGGATATGAGGAATGTTGGCCAGTCAGGTATGCTGATTCTTGCTTGGCAAATTATTGAAACAAAAGAGGATTTTCGGGAAAGATTGACGAAGTTGGTTGGTCAGGGACTCAACTATTAGTTATACTCATTCCTAAACATTTGCCTTCTGGCTGTCCAAAGGCTCTAGCCATGTCTCGCATTTTAATAGAAATGTCCTTGGCCCAGCTTTCCTCTTGCTGAATCGATAGATTAAGCGAGTGGAGGAATTAAGAAGAATATCATCACCAAGTGTCTAATCGCCGTAGTATTGGCCAATCATCCCATCAAAATGCAGACCCCGTCAACAAGATGATGGGATCAAGCACGAAGATTGGGGTTTTTTTTTTTTTTTGGAGCACAAAATCGACACCAGCATGTCCCGATTATCGCCAAACCGGATCTCGCCATCAGCAATAGCTTTTAAAGAGGGACGCTAGAGGCCGCGGCCTCGCTTTTATTCGCTACTCCTTCTAGTCTGATTACATTCCATTATCGCATACGGCCCTTAATGAGCAATCTCCGTCTTCCTCTCCACCTCCTCGACCCTGCGCTCAAGGTCCACGTCTCTAAACTTGGTCATGTCCATGCCAGGAACGAACAGCGGCGCCTCGGTGAAGAGGTAGCGCATCTCCTCAAGAGGTCGCTTGGCCGTCTCGGGAAGCACAGCCCAGAAGTAAATGGCGTTGGTAAAGTTACAGACCTGGAACCACGTTAGTACTTTACCTGGTATTTCAGGCAGACCCTTATTTCACTTACGATAAAGAGGATGTACCATCTCCAGCCAATGCCGGTCTTGTCATCGAGCGCGACCGAGGTAGTTTGGCCAATCATGGTGTTGAAGGCAAACGAGGTCATGGTGGCGATGGAAACACCCTTGGAACGCGTCTTGGTGTCGAAAATCTCGGCGGGAATGATCCAACTCAACGGACCGCAGGTGGCGCTAAAAGAAAAGTTGTACAGCCAAGTCATGGCGATGAAGCCCCACGATGCGCTTCCGCTAGCGTTGTCGGATCCAGGAGGGAACTTGGCCAGGAGAACGGTGGCAATGATAAAGGTGACGCAGTTGCCGAGGTTGCCGAAAATAAGAGGCTTGCGTCGACCGGTCTTGTCGATGAAGAGGATGCACAGGAACTGGGCGACGAGGGCGATGCAGGAGGAGATGGCTTGGTACTTGAGCGTCTCGTCGCCCTTGATGCCAATCTTTTCGTAGATAGCGACCGAGTAGTACTGAATAGCACTGACACCTGTCATCTGGATCGAGGCCTGAAGAGAACAAGCGAGGAAGAGGCGGCGGAAGCAACTGCGGTCGGTGAAGAGCTCCTTGTAGCTCTTGGCTTCATTCTCGCGATCAAAGGTGATGCTGTCCTGGATCTGGTCAAACTCGGCGCGCACCCAAGCGTCTTGGGTGTTGCCGTTGGCGTGCAGCCTAGCCAGCGTCTGCAGACCCTCCTCGACCTTGCCGTGGTCCAGCAGCCATCGGGGCGACTCCGGAAAGAAGAGAATGAGGAGAGCCAGGATGAGGGCGGGAACCATCTGGATTCCCAGCGAGACTCGCCATTGGCGGGAGTCGTGATCCTCAAAGCCGATGTAGGTGCCTAAGCGACAAGGGTGGTTAGTAATGGTTTACAATTAGGGACTTTTGCCGAATTGAGAATTTATTACCGTACGAAATCCAGGCTGCGGCCAGGGCACCAACACCGAGCATGAACTGCTGCAGAGCGGTGACTCTGCCTCGGATGCTGGGATGGCAAAGCTCGGCCTGGTACAAGGGCACAATCATGGTGAGGAAACCGACGCTGGATTCAGCCCTCTGTCAGCAATTGCTCACAATTCTTACAAGGTCGCATCCATGTGAAGAGCAAAGCGAGAAGAAAGAAAACTGTAAAACTCACCCCACGCCTGCAAGGCATCGTCCCGAGTAGAGATAATTAATGTTCTGAGCGCCCGTCTGCAGAGCACCGCCAACGAGGAAGACACAAGCACCGATGAGAATGGTCAGCTTTCGGCCGAGACGATCACCGGCGGGACCAGCAAACATGGCGCCGAAAAAGGCGCCACCAGTGAATACGGAGACAACGGCTCCACTGACACAAAAAAAACGGGGTCAGCTAAGTTCTTTTTGGCTCAAAGGTCGGGGAAAGGGCCTGGTCTGTGGGGGAAGACGGCAGGCCCGCCAAAGTTAATAACACTCACGTCTTGTTCGGATCGGAACCGAATTTTGACTTGAAGTTGGGCGAGGCAATGGCCTCGGCAATGACTCCCAGGTCGTAACCATACAGGAGAGAACCAAGCGAGGCGAAGACGCTCACGAGGAACTGGTACCACTTGGGTGGGAGAGCCATGGCGGCGGTTTGGTGTTGATGAAGCCCCGAGTGTATGTCAACTCTCTCTGGGGGAACAAGATGGGAAAGAAACAGCCAGTGTCAATCACGAATTGAGTCCACCTCAAAGACGAAAGGGTAACAAGAAGAACCAAAACACGCAGATCGAGCGGCGCTGCCCCCGTCTTTTAAACCCACGAGATTGAGCCGCGTCTGGGCATCAGATCAGACTATCCCGACCAACAGCTCGCTTTCCATCTGGACCGAGCCAACTATTTCCGCCCTCTGTCCCCGCCCATCTGGTAAACGCACCTGTCATGTCTCAATAAGTTAGAGTGCCCGTCAAGGCCCCCCCTGGTCTGCTGCCCCCATGGGGGCCCCTTGGGGCAAAATGAAGAACCCAAAAAGTCGAGTCGTGAGTCCAACTACCAACCACACCCCCGGTACTTCGTACCGACATGATAGGCACACCCACCAGGACAATGTCCGTACGGACTTTAAAAGCTATAGGCATGGCCACCAAGCTTCCCCGCATGGAGCCTGGGCTCGAGTGGGTCCTCTACCTGGGGCAGAGTTTCGCATAGGGTTCTCGCCCATTGGGTCATGGGAATGGCATCAGAATAGCTTCTTGGCCATGGCTCCATCACGGGATGCCGTGTCGTCCTCGGCGAGCGTGTTTCCGAGTATGGCAGTGAGGAATGACCCGTGGGCCATCATCATCTGGTCCCCCATGGGACGAACTCCCCCCGCACGGGATCCTCGTCCGAGAAATCAATTGTGCCATGGCGACAGGGAAAAACGCATCAAGTACCGTCCAAGGGCCCAGCGTCGCATGGCAGCGAGCCGCTGTGACTGGTGGAAACCAAGAACCTTTGCTCCCTCACGCCACTGACGATCGCCGTTGAGACTAGGGTGGTCCCCAGCGCCGCTAGAAGCACTGACAAAAACACGGGGGTCTCGTGTTGTGCGGGGAACTGAGGCACTAAAATGCTTCCCTAATCCCAACCACGCACGGCAACCCGCCAGGGCCAAGCGCGCCAATGGCACGGCGGCTCACTTCCCTGTCGGAAGCGCACGAACCAGAGCTGGCGTGGTGTTTCCCGAGTGCGGAATCGTGCAGCTCTCTCTCGTTCGGACCTGCTCCACCGCGCTGGGCCGGCCGTCACAATGCATGATAAGGGCAATCATGAGCTTCACCGAGCTCGATGCCCTTTGGGATTGGGACGCTTCGCTTTTCCTCTCTCGTGACCTTGAAAACGCTCTTCTGCTTCTGCTTCCCGCTTCCTCACCACATCTCGGCTGCTTTCTTCTTGCCGCTGCCCGCCTCGCATTTCTTCTTTACTGTGCAACCCCCGCAGCTTGACTTGGGCTCATCATCCTTTTGATCCTTTGACTGTTTTCCCCTCTATTTCTTCGTCATGGCGACTTTTACGCGCATCCCCGACGACCAGCGCCCCAGCATCTCGGTCGATGCCTCGGCCGTCATCTCCAAGATTGAGGACAATGTCTACGGCGGCTTTACAGAGTCAGTTGCCGTCTTTTCCCTCTTCTTCTCAGTGCCCCATTCGCTCCCCGTGCACACCCCCTCAAACCCCCAATGGTGTTGCTGCTACCCCAGACAACACTAGGCCCGATGGCCTGGCTGCTTGACACGCACACATGTCTCATCGATCTCGTCCACCCCCCCAACACATTACCCAGAGGGTAGTATTGACCAGTCCCAGACACATGGGCCGCTGCATCTACGGCGGCATCTATGATCCCGGAAACCCCCTGTCCGATGAGAACGGCTTCCGCAAGGATGTCATCGAGGCCTTCAAGGAACTCAACGTCCCCGTCGTCCGCTATCCCGGAGGCAACTTTGTCGCCACGTACCACTGGCTGGACGGTGTCGGCCCCAAGGACCAGCGCCCTACCAGGTGAGTAGTTGACAGTGCAATCCAGGGGGCCTTGCAGACACAAACCACCCATCGCGGAAGCAAAACGTGCTTGTGCAGGGCTCCGTCCTGATGGTGTTGCGGTTGCATGCGAGACTAACACCAGAAACAGGCCTGAGCTAGCGTGGATCGGCACAGAGAGCAACGAGTTTGGCACGGACGAGTTCCTCAAGTGGTGTGAGGTTGTCGGGACCGAGCCCTACTTGTGCCTCAACTTTGGAACCGGTATGTCACACTGTTTCTTTTTTTCCGTCGTCTCACCCCAGGACATGTGCAGACCCTTGAGTCAAGGGCAAGGGTGTGGTTCAGCCTCCCGCTGCTGCCAAGTCGTGGTTATCTCGTGGCGCAACTTGCTAACCTGTTACAGGAACTCTTGATGAAGGTTGGTAGAAACTCAGTCCTCCTCAACCTTGTGTTGTCGTGGTCACTAACAAAGTCGCCTCATCACTGCAGCACTTGGATGGCTAGAGTACTGCAACTCGGACCGCAACAGCTACTACGCCAACCTGCGCCGAAAGAACGGCCGTGAAAAGCCCTACAATGTTTGACGTCCCCTGCTCCCCCCCCATTGGCCCATGTCATGCTGACCCTCCGCCTTCCCACCCCCGCAGGTCAAGTACTGGGCTCTCGGCAACGAAGTCTGGGGTCCTTGGCAGGTCGGCCAGATGACCAAGGAGGCATACGCCGACAAGGCGTACCAGTGGGCCAAGGCCCTCAAGCTGCTGGACCCCAGCATCGAGCTCATCCTGTGCGGCGAGACGGGCCACTGCACCTGGGACTCGTACGTCATCAAGGAGTGCATCAAGTTCGACCTGCACGGCCTCGGCGGCAGCACCACCGCCAGCCTGATTGACATGCACAGCATTCACATCTACACGGCCAGCTCTGACCACCTCAAGAACGCTACTGGTATGTCAACTCATTCCCTATCTTGTCGATCACCAGGGTTTTACCCTTTCTTTTTTTTTTTTTTTTGCTTTAGGCGAAGCTAACAGCCCGCAGCGCCGAGATCTGCAGAGCGCGCCATCCAGATCGCGGCGGGCCTCATTGACCTGGCCCGCATCGAGAACAATGTCCCACCCACGGTTCGACGGCAAAAGATTTGCTTCGACGAGTGGAACGTGTGGGATCCCGTGCGTGCGCCTGGTGAGCAGGGTGCCGAGGAAAAGTACGTACCATTTAATTGCCCATCCCTCCATGATACTTGGTCGCTGACTCTGTCTTGTTTAGGTACACGCTGTCAGATGCCTTGGCCGTTGCCGTGTGGCTCAACGTCTTCATCCGCCAGTCCAAGCACGTTGGCATGGCCAACATTGCCCAGTCCGTCAACGTCATCTCGCCTCTCATGACGAGCAAGGACGGCATCCTCAAGCAGCCCACGTGGTGGCCGCTGCTGCTCTTCAGCAAGTACATGCGCGGCGAGACCATTGCCGTCAACGTCCGCTCGGGCGAGTACCAGGGCGAGACGGAGCCCAAATGGATTCGCGCCGCCATCGAGACGCCCTGGCTCGACGTCAGCGCTGCGCTCAAGGACGGCGTGGTCAGCCTGGCCGTGGTCAACATCCACGAGACGCAAGACTTGGAGACGGAGCTGCGCGGCGTGACGGGCAAGGACGTCGAGGTGTACACGGTGAGCGGCGACAACGTTTCTGTCGTCAACACGGACGAGAAGCAAGAGGTGGGCATCAAAGAGTCCAAATGGAACGGCGAGGGACTCTTCACCTTCCCCAAGCACTCCTTTACTCTCTTACGCTACAAGCTGTAAAGGCCGGAGCGGAGATGATGTTGGTCGGGGCCAAAAAGGACGAGAGCTTGGGCTATGAACAGCAGCCTTGTCATCTTGGCAGATAAAGGGCAAGAATTGCGAGATATTTTTTTCGGAGTGGATGACTCGGGAGGGGGAGACTAGGGCTATGAGATAACGAAATGATAATTGACTCAATACAAATGCGCATGCAAGCAAGCGCCCGTGAAGCCATACGAGCCAGAAACGAAACCAACGAACCTGTGCAGCCCACATATACATGACCCCTGCATGTGGCGTTTTTTTTTGCCTCCATCCCGCCGCAAGAAATGGGGCATCTTGGCTCGAGTAGACAAAGTACACGACAGTGCAGACAGCCTCGCAACACTAAGTGCACGATAGTCGGATAGAGTTATGTCAATAGTGGCATTATTTTTTAAATATAGTAGTCTTGGCGTTGCACTTTCAACTCTTTGAGGCAAGTTGTGAAATCGTGAGGGGCACACTATCGATCGACGTATAAACAAGGTGTGGTAAATGCTTGCGTGCTTCCAAAACCCTAGTTTACAACAGTAAACATAAACGCACGCCAGTTGGAGCTAAAAATTACCGGCCAATCTACGTTCTGAAGCATTGGAAATGTGATTAAACTTCAAACCGTCAAGCCCGGCTCTCGCATCTCCAAGTTCACGGTACGCGCCGAGGCAAAAGTACCGAGCTCCAGGGTAGGGACAGGGCTTGCCAAGCGATGCGGCCGGGCGGCCACCGATCCAGATTGTGGGCAGGTCTAGTGCTAAATTTAGCAGGCGCTTAGAATTCATATAAACATAGCGTGCGCCGGTTGTGTTGGCTCTGTGTGTGTACATGTGCTATCTTGTGTCGTCCTCGGAGTGGCTGCATGTACCTAGCCGATCCGCACCCACATCGTCATCCCGCTGCGAGATACTCGGATCAAGATGAGATGAATGTGTGAGAATTGAGGTGAGATTGTACATTGCGGAAAAAAAGAAAAAGAAAAAAAAATGGACAAGGAAAATACGCGGAAGTAAATGGTTCAGATGAATAGTCATGAATGGTTTCGGCAACTATGCAGCACTCTGTGCCTCGCGGCTCTGGCCTCGGGCGATCTGCTCATGCGAACAGGTGGGCGGACGCCCTCTGGCACCACTGACAGCCACAGCCAACTTCCCTAGGCAGCTAGTTGACGCCCGCGCTTCAACATGCTGCCAACGTCGTCCCAGCTGCAACAGCATCACGGTACCCAGTCCCCAGCGGCACGGCTGGCAGTTCCGGCTGGACCTGAAACCGTGCCGGTGCTTCAGTACACGCCCTGGCGCTGTCATGAGCGGCCCGTTATGGCGGCCCATCCCTCCAGCGCTTGCACTCTCTTTCCATCTCGCTGAGAGGTACAAATCGGGGGCATCCATTACGCTTTCTGCGCTTGGGGGAAACTTGACAGCACAGGACGACATGGGTTCGGAGACTAAAGTACCTCACCCGCGGTGGCAGGGTGCGGGGGATACTTGTGTGGGCAAGTCAGACCAATCACAGACAAGACAGGTACAAAAATAGTGACGCTAGGCTTGTTTTGGGCCACGCTTAATCTGAGTTAGACGCGCGCCTGCACGCACAGGGCCAATCAGGACGCTAAGGACCCACCACGGCTCGCGCCCACGTTGGAGGGCTAGTCACTGAACACCACAGGGTATTGTCATTCGCACGTCGATGATCCGTTTCCAAGCCAGTCCGGCTCTTTTTTTTTTTTTCTTTCTTCTTCTTCTTCTTTTTTTCAACACGGACCCAACATCCATATTTTTTCGTCTGCTATCTAGCCCAGGGGTTTTCCCGGTGCAGGGTCCAGGCTGCCCCTCCCCCTGCGTCCCGTCTCCCCGTCCCCTTCCCCGCCCCATGTCTCTCTCTACTCCCATGATGCGCATGTCGCACCGGTTGCACGCTGCCGCTGCAGAACCACCCGCACCCAAACACGTTCGTGGCACCGGACCAACGCAAGTTGATCAGCTTGTGTCCATGTACCTTTTCGGTGCCAATCCCTATCGTAACGACCTCGGCTCTTCTCTGTGTTTGTTTTTGCTCTCCCCACCACCCCATCCTGCCCATGCAATGCAGCGACCCCGTTCCAATTTCCCGTCTAAGCGCCGCCCAGCTTCGCGGGACAGCAATCCTTCGTCCATGGTCTGTCATGGGCGCCTCGCACGCCTGCACGACGGCTGGCTGTCGTCGTGTTTCTTCAGCTGCCATTGTTGCTTTTGCGTTTTCGTCTGCTTCTGATTTCCGCCCACACCATCTGTATGCACGTAAACTAGACCACGCTATGGAGCCACCCACCCACCCTTCTTTGCACAACTGCCGCCCCTGCGCGACCCCACGATGATGCTGTGAACCCGGACTTGTGATGCGATGCTCGCCGCCCTGCTGCAGCAGCAGCACCACATTGAGTTTTTTTCTTATTTTTTTCTTGTAATATCTTTTTTGACCGCCCGCGCACTAAACGAGGCTGGCGCCTCCTCATACTCGTCCCGCTTCTGCACATGATGGCCTTTTTTTCTGTGTATGCTGTTGGGTCGTCTGCCCACACTGGGGACTCTAGCCGCCCACGCTGGGGAAAGAAAAAAAAACGACATGGGGGCCACCCCTTCCTAACCGCCCACTCCAAGATCCAGACAGCCGCCGGATGGACCAATATCAGCGGGCCTTTCTGGGCATACTCGGGCCCTCAGACACAAGCGTGCCGTTTCATTTCCGCTTTTGTCCTTGTGTCTTGTTTCAGCACCGCAGCCGCCCGCCGCGAGATTGGTCCTTGGGCCTTTCTTTGCCTGCCCATCTGGCCCTCGACCCGCGAGCTTAAAGCTGCTTCATATCCGGCCCTCTGTTGGCCTCATTCTCCTCTCTCCTCCTCAAACACGCTCTCGCTCCAACATCCCAGCTTTTCCATCTTTTTTCCTTGGTCTTTTTTTCTTTTTTTTATTTCCTTTTTTTTCCTTATTTCCTTAGTTGTGATTCGTCTCTGGTAAACGTTTCATTTCTGTCTTTTTCTTGGCGAAAAAAAAAAAAGACTTGGATCCATTCTACGAATTCTCCTTTCGTTACCACCACTCAATCGATATATCAGGCATTGCGGGACCTTCAAGTTCTTGGCCCGTTTTCCCCAGACCAACGACCTACTTCCGAGACCACGACGACCAGGCCGGTTGACCCGTGCCTCTCTTTACCTTCTTTCCTAAGCGCCTAATCGGTAATCACTCGCCTCGCTTTGCTGGATCCTATCTCACTGCGGACCAATTCCTCTGTTCTCGTCACAAGATACCATTTCAGTTATACATTGTATTGCACAAGAGTCATTCATACACTCATACGCTCTCATACACTCATACACTCTCATACCCCACTACACTCCACACACACAATAACCACCAACAACTACATCAATCAACATGCCTAAGCACACTCGCACCCCCAGCAGCTCCCATAGCCGCTATACCGGCCCCGTGCCCGTCTCCCTTGCCCCCTCCCCCATGTACAGCCAGCAGCAGCAGCAACAGCAGCAGCAGCAGCAGCGCATGGCCATGCCCAGCAACTACTACGGCGTGCCCACGACGACGGCTTCGTCCATGGCTCTCCAAGCCCAGACGCAGCAGACCCACACCGCCTACGACTCGTACGCGAGCAGCTCGGCCGCCGCCGTCGTCCCTCCTCCCCCTGTCCAGCAGCACCGCGCCAGCTCGGGGGCCTGGACGCCCCAGGACGACCAGCAGCTCCTCAGCGCGCGCATGCAGGGCCTCAACTGGGGCCAGATCCAGGCCAACTTCTTCCCGTCCAAGACGCCCAACGCCTGCCGCAAGCGCCACGAGCGCCTGATGGAG
Organism: Calonectria pteridis; assembly: GCA_022837005.1. Taxonomy (NCBI): domain Eukaryota; kingdom Fungi; phylum Ascomycota; class Sordariomycetes; order Hypocreales; family Nectriaceae; genus Calonectria; species Calonectria pteridis. The sequence continues at coordinate 58,284 of JAKZGU010000145.1, forward strand.
CGCAAGGGCTCCGACGACTGGGACAACCAGAAGCTGCAGCGCCTCGCCAAGGAGTACATGAGCATGCGCAAGGAGATTTGGAGCGGCCTGGCTGCGCGCACGGGAGAGAAGTGGAACGTTGTTGAGCAAAAGGTGAGCCATCCCCTGAAGACTTTCCCCATGATGATAATAGAAGCTGACCGTGTACCCCTTTCATCTAGTGCATGTCCAACGGCCTTAAAAATCTGCAAAGCGCCGCCCGGGCCGCTGCCCGCCGGGACCGTCTCGAGTCCGGCGGCGCTCTCTCAGGGTATGAGGACGACAGCGGCATCTCCGGCATGGGCCTGACCCCCGTTGACGACTTAGACGCATCATATAGTAGCCCCGAAACGACGTCCTCTGCCATGCACTCGGCCCACTCCAGCGCCGCCTCCGTCTCCTACCAGGCCATGGCTCCCCAGCACCACCACCACCTGGCCGCCCTCGCCGGTGCCCCCGGCCCCTACGCCATGGGTGCTGCCGCCGCTGCCGGCTACGGCGCCAGCTACGGCCACGGCTACTCGTCCAGCGTGAGCTCCAACGCCAGCGCCGGCCACGGATACACCGGCCACAGCCAGGGAAACAGCCCCTACATGCACACACAGCGACCTCAGAGCTCGGACATTGCCATCCCTTCGCTCATCAACAGGACCGGCGGACTCTAAACGATCTCTCTTCACTCATACACTCATACACTTACACAAATACATTCTTATACCCACACAACCACAAGAGTTATAGCTCTTCGCCACCTTCAACAAAAACTACAGCAACGACTATTACTATTCAATCTTGGATTCCCCCCTGGGATTTCCCCACCTGTCGCCGTCCATTCATTCACCTCCTCGTCAAAATCCAGGAGAGAGCCTCTCCTCATAGTGAGGCACACATCTTTTCTTTTCTATGGACTCAAAAAATCTGGCTTTTTGTTTTACTCTGCATGGCGAGCAGCGCGGGTAGGGCGTTTTTTTTTTACGGTGCACAAAGGGAACACATAACGAGCCATGATGATCAAGCCATCTTTATTGCTTTTTCTCGTTTAAAGGAATTGGAGTTTTTTTGTCTTTTCAAGTTTGCTTTATGGGAGTGCGTAATCATATTTTAGTCCCCCTCCTGCTTTTTGCCCGTTTGCTCTCAAAATTGGCGGCACTTGGCCGAGACGGACTTTCACTTGTCTTGTAACACTAGAGATAGATATACCAGGGCATGAAGTTGGAGAAGAAGAATGCTATTCGGGTCGAGGAATTTAGCTCCCTTGCACAGAGAAATACAATGTCTGCCTTTTTTGTTCATGAATTTTTGATCAAGAGTTTGTGTTCAGGACTTTTTGTTCAAAACTTTTCGTTCCAAAGATTGTTTCTTTTTTTAAACCTGTTCGTCTCCACCCCACTATCGTACACGTAAAATAGTCTACAAGAGTATTGAGTCGTGAGCAAAGTAGGTATGACCAAAAATAAAACCACAGCTGGTAAGAAGCGAATTCCAAGACAGAGTTGCCACGCTATGCCATCTTGTTCTCAATCATACAATTGTTTTTACAACGTCATCATGACCTTTCCGGCTTCGTTGCTTGTAATCTATCGTTGGACTGGCTTGCCGCCATGAGGAGCATCTCGTCCAGTTCCTCCTCTTCCCATTCGCCCTCCTCTTCGCCAAATATGCTCCTCCACACCCGGCTCCACATGCCCTTCTTGTGCACGAGAGCTAGGATCATCACGCCCGGCAGATGCCAAACGCTGGCCCAGAAGAGACCCCTAGCGCTGCCCTTGTGGCCCTCGAATTGGTAAAAGCGCACGGCCTCTCGGATGAGCCATGCATTGATGGGGAAGCTGGTTACGGCAAACGACCACTCGGTGACACCGGCAGCACAGAGACCCAGGCAAATCGGAATAAAGACGATACTGTATCGAAGCGCCACACGAGCATTGCGGGCAGGGTTTGTCCAGGCAAGCATTCGGAGGCCGGCGGCCTTGTACTCTTCACGAATCGGCCAGCTAAGGGCCATGAAGTGAGGAAACTGCCAGGCGAAGAGCAAACTAGCCATGAGCCACGCACCGATGGAGGAGCCGTCATTGGCAAACAACAGCTCGCGCCAGGATCCATCCTTGCTGGCGGTTTCACCAGCTGCAGCCGCCCAGCCCATCAGGGGAGGAATTCCACCAACGACAGCACCGACCCAAGTGTTGACTGCTGATACCGCCTTGAGCGGGGTGTATACGCCGGCATAAAGGACAATATTGGCAAAGCCCAAAAACGAGACGGTGGGGTTTGCACCAAAGTAGAGCCCTCCCACTCCCGTAGCTCCAGCCAGAACGGCAAACAGAACAGCGCTGCGGGTCGAAATGAGGCGTCGCACAAGCGGGCGGTTTCGGGTTCGGGTCATTTTGGCATCCGTCGCTGGTTCGTAAAGCATGTTCAAGGCATTGGCGCTGGCCGAGCAGAGCGCTGTGCCAGTGGTCAAGAAAAGTAGCGTGAGGGCGCTCAGACTCGGCGTTTCGGTGGTGCTCGGCGAGAGCAGTTCGGGGACGGGATACAGAGCATACGAGGCCATTGCCGTTAGGACGACGAGAACCGTCAATCGGGGCTTTGAAAGCGAGAGGTAGGTAGAAATGTTTCGTCGGAAGGCGCTGGTTTGCGCAGCGGCGTGCGAGGTGAGCATCGACGACGCATCGGGAGGCAGAGGCTTTTCCTGATTGGCGGCAGCCTCGGCAGCAGCCTTCTCGCGGCGCTGCGCTTGTCGTCGACGGTGCGGAGCGAGTTCTGGCTCGGATTGGGTGGCCTGGGAGGAGGTGGAAGAGTCGGCGGCTTCGGGTGTGGAGGCGGCGGATGCGGTCGACGAAATGCCGCCATTGGCACGGCGGGCAATGATGAAATCGAGGCAATTGGAGCGCTCAAAGAGGCGGTTGGAGAGGAAAAAGGCCGGGGCCCTCAATGGCACGGCGGCGGCCAGCCTTGGCCCTTGGAAGGCGGCGGGCGACGACATCCATCGTCTGATCGGGGCGCTATGAGGGGCTCTGGTGAAGGCTCTGGACGACGGGAGCTCCGCGGCGAGAACGAGACATCTTGGTGGTCGCATGGTCGCCTGGCGCTGGGTTCATGGCGTCCCGGGAGGGAGCTCAATCCATTACCGTCGCGCGGAAAAGGAGGAAGGGCACGGGCGCGAGGTGAGTCGTGCGAACGTTGATCAGTGGTACGACTCGCTGGTGTGATGACTTCTTGGTGGTTTTCGTCCCAATTGGGAACTTCTGGGGAACCGGCGGGAGAAGCGTGACTTGTCACGTGGGAGAGCCCACCAGTTCAAGAAGCTTATCCTTATCACCCTGTCTTTCGGACGGCGCAGAATATAAGAACTGGGCTTGTCATTCTTGACACAATGGACTAAACGGCGCCTACCCTTTTTTGACATTAGTGGTGGTCGGTTACCCGAAGCTATTCGCGGTGAGAGTTGTGACCCGGCCCAGTCAAGTCATCCCGATCCATGCAGGGCGATTCGGTAACCACACAGCGTCTTGGTGGGTTCATCTCCGATTAATTGGGCCCATATCTTTACGTTTTCAGGCCCCATGACCTGACCTGACCCGACCCGACGAACCTGCTTACATTCGATAGCGAGAGTCTAGTGTCTCGAGTAAAAAAAGTTGCAGCCTAGAATGGGGAAGAAAAGATGCATCTGGTCATGTGGATGGCTGCTCGGGTTTCCCCACTGCGATTGCACTTCCTTCTATCCCCCTTGTCTGTGGCAGCTGTAGCCGCACGATGGAGCCTTCATCCTTCAACCCGATTAAAATGGCCCAGCGAATAATCTGACATGGCGTTTTTACGTGTTGCGTTGAGAGCGGGGAGGATGCTGGTCGGCTGCTACACATGCTCGCTTCCACGATCTGATCTAACATGTGTTCCTCAACATATTCGGGGGCCCCGGATTTCATGCTCTCTGCTTAAACACACCGCATCGCCCTCTTCCTCTCTTGCGCCTATCGTGACTGTCAAATTCCATCAATTCATCGCAAAAACTCTCCCAAAATGCCCACCCTCCTAGATGCACTTCGACAGACCACCCAGGTCGACTGTGACACCCTCGACGTCAATGGTATGAATCCAATTGCACAATAACAATGAAACCCGATTGACCCTTCAACCGCAGTCGCCAAAGCCTTGGGACCCTTTGTGGATTGCACTTCCAACCAGGTAGTCAATGTCTACTCACCACGCCACCACAGCGACTGACGGGTTCTTTTTCCAAGGCCATTGCATTTTCTGAACTATCTAAAACCATTGAGGGCCAGTCCATTCTCCATCACGATGCGCTCATCAAAGAGGCCATTCGTGATGCCCGAGGGCCACTGAAAGAGCTCCAAGGTGATGTTGCCTTTGCGGAGTTTGTTGTCGAGATTTTGGTGTGTGACAATCCCATCGAATCGTTTTGATCCTTTTTTTTAAATGACAATTTAGATGGTCAAACTACAACTCACTATTGTTCCCTACTTGACCGACTATGTGCACATCCAAACCAACCCCAAGCTGTCCTACTCGACTCCTGCGACCGTCGAGAATGCTGAACGTATGCAACACAAAGCCCATTACAGCTGCCCTTTCGGTTAACAGTCACAATGCAGGAATTATTCACATTTTCCAGACCCTGTCGCCCGATTTTGACTCCAAACGAGTATGCATCAAGGTCCCTGCGACCTGGGAGGGCATGCAGGCCTGCCGCATCCTGGAAAACAAGGGCATCGCCACACTTGCGACGACCATGTTTTGCATGAAGCAGGCGGCTCTTGCGGCCGATGCCAAGTGCACATATATTGCTCCATATGTCAACGAGCTGAAGGTGCATTTTGAGGCGGGGTGAGATTCCAATTCCCAGCCACATAGTACACGCAATTCTGACCGAGATTAGCTACGTTGATGAACACAAAGCCTTTGACTTTTGTCGCGAAGCGCAGGCCTACTACCTGGAAAAGTCATTCCGCACTCAGGTGTTGGCTGCTTCATTGACCTCTGTCGAGGAAGTCATGCAACTCGCTGGCATCCAGCACATTACCGTCTCCCCCGGCCTGCTACGCGGCCTTTCGGAGCGGGATGCCTCGTCGTGGGACGGCAAACTTGGCGACTACTTTGCACAGGATCCGGAAAACAAGAGCTGGGAGAAGAAGGACTACGAGACGCTGGTCAAGAACGAAAATGCGTGGAAGCTGGCCTTTACGCGCAGCGGCTTTGGCAAGAGCGAGGGCAAGATTGTCCAGGCAATCAACTACTTTTCCGATTTCCAGGAGCAGCTGGAAGAGCTTGTGCAGCAGCACGCGGATCTGCCCGAGCTGGCGGAGGCCGGGGAAAAGGGACGGAGCCCATCTGTGCGACGAATGTCGTAGGGGGATGGCCACCGATCGGGAATGGCGAGATGGGTTTTTGGGCGAAAATAATGGTAAGAGACCGTTAAATATGAGATAAAACATCGAAATGGGATACTGCTGCTTTAAGAATTGCAACTTTGTTGAGGGTATTTGGATTGAGCACACATCAGATCCGCAACGCCGAGGCCGCGATCGGGGCGCCAAGCCAAGTCCCAGAACACGAACATTGCGACTTAATTCCCTTCACCGACAGTGGTCATCGTTCGCGCAGTCCAGATCCATGGCATTCAATCAGTGCATCTCTCGCTCAGCCAATTTCCTGCTCGTTCATCAACCCAGGTGCCTTGCCAGTGCTGTCAATTTCGCATCGCCATGACATTTCTTTGTTCGCAATTATGCTCGCGGGACATAGCCATCTCCCCACCGGGTTAGATCAAAGGGAGGGGCAATGATTCTTTGTCTAATCCGCCAGTGACGTGCATGCAGACATCCTTGCCTGCCATGATGCGCGTTTCTGTTTTTTTGCATGCATGCAACGCCGGTTGTTTGTGGACCGGGCGATGCCGAATGGCAAATCACTGATGCTATTGGGCTGCTGTTTGGGCTTAATCGCTGCAGAAAGAAATGCTTTGCTTCTGGTGGTTGCACATTTTGGCACACGCGTGTTTCTTTGTCACGGCCGTTTGAGTGTGGCTTGCTGCTGTGTATCCATCCGCCTGTGAGTAGTATGCCCCGGGACTGATTCACGTAGATGCACAAACATATCGCAGTCAATCATATAAGAGCCGCTTGCATGGCTGCAATTGCAGGGCGCAGTGATTCCCATTAGAAGCAGTTTGATATACCATGTACGGTACGATTGTCGCCCTGTCGGACTGCAAAGACATCAGCCGCCCATCTGCTTGCTTCGTAGAGATGGCAAAGAAATATTCTTTGTTTGCAGAGAGCCACAATTTGGAATGTACGAGCATCACCCCGTAGGAACAATGGATCGCGAGCGAACTGACGTCTGTGAAGCAGAGCGCCCTCATCTTTGACCTTGTTTGCCTCTCAAAGAAGCGGCCATTCTGCGCATATAACCAGGCCATGCCCAGCATCTTCTTTGGTGTCAATCTCTTCTTGCAAAAGTTCATTTCTCATCCCACTCTAATAACCCTATTGTAATCCCCTCTGTCATTATTTTGTTCATTCTCGTCGCCTTGAGCGATCTGCTTGTAGACTTTAAACTGTCGCATTCTGCCTCACTTCTAGAAGATGGCTCTAGAGGTCGACACGGAGACGGGCGACGTGTCGAACGTGCAAGACTCCCGTCTTGAGGCCCCCGAATACGTGTCGCCCGACGTTGCCAACACGCGGTCTAACCCAAACATTTCACCCAATGACGACGAATGGCTTCGGATCCACCGCATGTTCACCCAGTTGCTCAAGATGTCCGGAAAGTCGGTGGATCGGATCCTCAAGGACAACTTCACCCGCCATGATGCTGTGATGTTCATTCCTTCCGACAGTACATATGTCAAGGCGCTTCAGGATCTGAGGAGCCAGAGATACGAGGCGCTGCTCCGAGGACGATTCAGAGGCGTGGACCGGTCACTTGCGTCTAAGTTGACCATGATGTACTTCGGCAGGCCTGTTTCACCAATGACTACCGCCTTGGATGAATTGAATGCAATGTGGGACAATCGCGCACCTGCTGGTCCTCGCTTTGACGTAGAACCTCCGCTGCATTTTCTCACGGCGCACAAGCATCGGAACTGGGGAAAGGATGAACTGAGAGGTAAGTTACTTGGCCTTGGCTTTGATGATCCGATGCTAACATGACGCAGGAAAAGAAGACCCAACTCTCCCTATTCCCGTCGCGACGGAGTCTGAAGAACCCCCAACCCTCGGCCTCAGGGGAGGAGCGGCTCCCGAGGACGATCTATCAACCATCCCGGATCATTCACTAGACGACAATGAAGTGAGGTCAACACCAGACAGTAACTGGGTCCATCTATATGGGTTTCGCGGATGCGTTTCATTTGTGCCGACCGAGTTTTCGACATTTTCCCGTGCTGTCAGGCAGCTTCTCGGGTTCGCACTTTATGCACGCGGCCGCCCTCGGTCCTTTTCTTTAATCCATCTTGACAAGAGCGGCACAGGGCGCAAAACTGTTGTCACTGACCAGACTCCCTTCTTCAAGACGAGCCCATCAGCACTCTACATCAGGAATCACTTTAGCGACAAGGACGATCATCAAAATTGCTGCGCATTTTTTGTCAAGCTTGAGAACGAGCCCGATCCTGTCCACTTTGAACCTCAGCCAGAGGAGCTGCAAAATGATGTCGCCAGGATCGGATACTCAATGTTTAACAAAGAAGAGGACCCCAATCAAAAGGTTGTCAACTATGCATATCTCACTTTCCCCAAGGCCAAGGGCGCTGGCGCCTTTGACATTGAGCACTTTGCTGCGAACCAGTACAACCCTTGTCTGCAGATGGCCATTGATACCCTCATCGGTAAGCCTGCAGGGCGATTTCACGATGTTGTCTGCAGCCTGTACGATCAAAATGAGTCGGAGGGAAGATTTTCCATCGATTGCGCCGCCGGGTCCTTGGGTGGGAGTGGTTTACACACTGACGTGTGGAATCGCCTTCACCCTCAAAACTCGCCCAACGCCCGCTGGATGCTTAAGATTTCGCCCATTCCAGACAATGCGGTCGCCCTCGTGATAAACAATTACTACCGCACCCGCTTTCCTACGCTGACCGAAATGAATACCGGCAATGTGCCTTCGACTATCCGCCAATTGGTAAAGCAAGTGTGGACGGCTGACTCGGTCAACAAGATGCGCAGCGTTCAGCTCCGTGCTGGTTCCGCGTCGCTGATGGGGCGCATTAGCCATCCCGATGTCCTCGAAATTGAAATGAACGGACAAACTGGCGAAGATCAAATGAAGGAATTGGACGAAGGGCTGGCTGATATGATTAAGGCGCCGACAAATCCCTGGATCATGCTCTCTCCCCTTTGGGAGCCGAATGAGTCCAAGATCTATCCCAGTTGGGTCGGAGCCGATGCGCATGCCGTCGAATTTCCTCCGCTGGGATCGAATCTCTCGGCTTTCACAGTCTCAGTTCAGATTCTCTGCGCAATGAATGAAAGACGGAAGTATGATCCCCGATCGGACTCCGTCTTTATCAAGGCCGTTGCCGACCACGACCCTGAGCTTCCGCCCGTGTTGGATGCACCGGCATTTTTAATTGACCCGGAAACTGACGACACGGCCTGGTATCTCCTCCGTTCCTACATCACCTCCTGCAATGTCGAGGTCACCATATTTCCCAACATGGAGATGGACTGGAACTACGGCATTCCAAGAACCAACATGTGGGGAATTAAACCTCGTAAGAAATCCCTATCATCTGCACCCGAAGAGGACAATATCGCTAACTTTCTCACAGCGCCGCCACCGCGCGATAAGCGTCTGCCACCTGACGCTGATCGCTACACAGAGCTTTTGTATGAACACGATGAGACGTTGAATAGGCACAATATCCAATTCATGGCGCCTCGGGTGCCTCTTAATCGAAAAAGCAACATTCAGATCTGGGAAGACGGCCCACGTGAGCGAGAGAGAGATAGAACTGCAGCCAATACGGTAATCTATGATCCAATCCCCAATCAGCCACCCCATGAAGAGCCGGTCCACGATCACCCTGAGCACCATCCTGCCCACCAGGGCGAGGATGAGCGGGCCGCACCATGGTTCATGCAACCAAGCGTATTTGATGGTCCTGCACCTCGAATCCCCATCAATGCACCGCCCTCTGAACATTTCTTGCGAACAACAAGCCAAGTCCCCATGGTTAGCCAAGCTGTGATGACGCCTACGGAACAGGCCAGGGCCGAGGCGACGATTTCGGGCCTCCGGAACCTGCTTTTGTCGCGGGCGTGGACGTGCGCCCACGGAAACTGCAGCTTCTCATGCCATCTCGGGGATGCGGGTACCATCCATAGGCACTTGGAAAGGAGCCATGGTCCGGTGCCCAAATGCATGTGGTGCAACGCGCGACTCTTTGCAGAGTGGAGCGAAGAGCAGCGCATGGAGCACCTGAGGACGCAGCACATGGATAAATTGACGGAAGCGATGGGGAGAAACGAGCCACGTCCTTCGGGCACTGGCTCCGCGCAAGGGCAGCAACAAGCGGAAGCTGGCCCATCTCGCCAAGTTGCAAGATCCAAGCTGAATCACACTCCACGAAAAATTACTTACCCGCTGACTAACTGGTATGATTTCAACGGGCCCGAAGTATACATGGATCCATGCCTGGAATGCCATCTACCGGGCTGCCCCGAGCCAACCCTCAGGCACCTCGGCTCCCAGCAGGTCTATGAGCACTTTTGGATGTTCCACCCAGAGGTGGAAGAGATGTGCGCATTCTGCCATCTTGAATTCTCCACCGAGGATGGAACCCAGTTGCGTCCCGTGGAAGAGATCATTAAGCACTTTGACTGTCATGTATACCAACTTTGGGATCAAGCGAGGAGGAGCAACGACGAACCAGAGGCGGAGACCTCATCGCGAGCGCCCAATACTGCGTCGGAACTGAAGAAGTGTCCTCTGTTCTCAGTTTGTGGCGCTGTCATCGAGTACATGACAGAGGATCAAGTTGTCCAGCACCTGCGCAATTCACACAAGTCAGATTTGGGCATTCCCCAATCTCCAACACCTCCACAAGAGCAGCCAGCACAGCAGGGGGCTCAAGGGTCCAGGGCCAGACCCAGGGTTCCTTTGGCTCCGCTTTATGAAAGCCCAACTGCTCGGAATAATCGCACGCCCTTTGATGTCCAGAACAGCCGGTCTGCTAGCAACTCGATGGACCCGTCCCCTTCTATGCTTATTCGCAGCCAGCTGAGGAAGAGGAAGCGAAAGGAAGTAGAGCTCTCCAATATCGAGGGCTCAGACAGCGAAGACTCGGTTTCTAGGACTGCCAAGGCGACCAGTGCATCTGCTCGTGACAAGGCCAGCCAACGACCGCGCGCAAAGAAGTCGAAGCCCAATCCGATCGAAATACAAGACGGAGAAGGCGAAGAGGCCGAACCAGGCCCATCTCGCGGTAGGAGCCGTGCAGGACCTAGCACCACCCAGCAAAGCCACCGACAACGATCTCCTTCTGCAGATTGGAATGACATACTTGGTCCAGCTAGCCCTGGTTTTGTGCCTTCTGAGGACATGTACTGCTCTAAATGTCTACGAAAGGCCCCCAAGTTGGACGATCAGAGCCCTGGGCGTTCTGTTATGGGGCGCAGCGCTGAGATGGAGGTAAGTAAAGAAGGCACGCAACCGAACGAGAATATGGCTAATAAATGGCAGTTGCACACCGCACCTGATCGCTGCTGCAGAATTCGCAACGGAGTCGGCATGGCAGAAGATCTCCCCAACCGCAGCGGTTGGATACGAGCCAAGGATCTTCGAGGGCAGAAGCTCGGAGCCATTAAGGATGGCTTCTGTAAAAAGTATCCCGCATATGCTCAGACGTTGTATCCCACGAAGCCTACAGACCACAACACTAGCATCTGGAGATCTGATCCCAACAATGAGGACAATAAAGCTTGGTGGGACATTCCATGGCCACCGTTTGAAGGGGAGCCGCCGTTCCCTGGAACATGGGAGTACCCCGGCACCCCGCAAGTCGACACCGGTCGACGGAGGCGTGACCCCAAGCCAGCGCGGCAACCGCATGACCCATTGTACAGGTACCGGAGCGACAACGACTCGGATGATGGCTTGCAGCCTGATGTCGACGACACGCAGCAGTTCACAGAGACAGCAGATACTGTTGCCGTTGACGAGAACATGGGAAGAACCATGAGGCCGAAGAGAAAGGCACCAGAAGTTGCGGAAGCCTCAGCAAGTGCTGCCGTGGAGAATGCGCAAGCCGGACCTTCATCTAAAAAGACGAAGAAAACAACAGGTGGGTTTATTATTGTACCGGATACTGGCGCTGGAGGCAGCAGTCTAACAAAATTTACAGGTGGTCCGAAGAAGAGGGGAGCCGATGCAGAAAAGCCTGCAAAGGCAACCAGGTCAACACGCCCAGCGAATAAGGGAAAGGCCCCCGCCGATCCTGTTAATGTGGAAGAAGAAGAAGAAGAGGAGGAGGAGGAGGAGGAGGAGGAGGCTGCTCCAAAGCCCAAGGCTACTAAGAAAACCGCCAAGCGTGTTAAAGCTGAGCCAAAGTCGCCTCGGCTTACCAAAACTACGAAAACCAAAACTACAAAAGCCAAAGTGACTGCCGCACCAACTCGTGCCTCGGCCAGGAGCAACGTGGTAAGACAAAGGGCGGAAAGGGAGGCTAGGGAGGCCTGATTCTGTTGTGTTTCTCGGAGAATTCGGCGGGCTGGATAGTTGTGCAGATGGATATTTTGTGTTATGATGAGGAGTTGGGGTTTTTGGGACGAATTACAACATGTATTGAAGGTAAATGGGTACCTGGTTAGAAATTAAATCTACACGTTCAATGAAAAGAACTAAACGCCCATTAAGTGTATTCAAGTGCCCTGTCCTCCTCATCTTTTATGATGGACATGAGCGTTTTCGCCAAGCGTCGATCATCGGCTGTCCAGTTCCCAAGCAGCGGCACCTCACAGTATACATTCTCCGCCTCTTGGCGACTTTTGACAAAGATGCCTCTTCTTCCTCCCCTCCACATGGGAATTTTGGCGGGCAATCCGCAAAACCATTCGTGGTGGTGCCGTCTGTCTTGCTCTTGCTCGTCCAAGATGTAGTTCAAATCCTCGTCATCGAGACAAAGGCTCCCTAATGACCGTCGGCCATGATGGCGTGTCTTGCAAAGTTTATTCTCCACCCGAATTAAATCCTTTTGGAATCTCAGTGATTGATGAATGGCCTTCTCAGCAGGGTTGTCGAGAAAGCATCCGGGACAGACGTTGCGCTTGGCGCTTTTACTGCCCCACCTGTTGAAGGCGTTGTGGCATAATTTGCAGATGGACACCTCCACTCCGTCAACATGAATCTTGGTCTTCGTACTGGAAAATCTTGTGCGGGTATAATTGATTGGAGGGCATCGTCCTCGCGCTGTCGCGTTGTCGACATCATAAGTCACCAGGCATTCGTAGCAGCAACGAAACTGTGCCTTCTCTCCGGTAGTTTTGGTCCTCTCCAACTCAGTAAAGGCCGTGGCGTGTCGCATGCGGGCGCAATACACGCAGGTGAGCCGGTCATATCTCAGGGCCCAGAGCGAGTCTTCTGCAGCTAGCAGATCAATGTAGTTTGGTGGCCTGTATGGGATGAGTGCGGCAAACGAACGGCACGTAATGCGCAGGTTTGCCGTTTCCGGAAAAGCTAGGTATTCGATGACGGCCAAGCGAAGTTCGAGTGATAGAGTGGAGAGCGAATGACGAGTCATGTCTGAGGCTCGTGAACGACTGTGAAATTGGCCAGATGCACTAGATTCTTGGAACTCGTGGTTTATGTATTTATCAACTAAGATGGCCTTTTAACAGTCATGTTTCTTGTTCTATATCCATTCTGGCGCAGCGACGGATTCTTCAACACAGCCCACTGAGGCGCAGCCTGGATAAGGCCCGTGACTCAATCGGCATGCCCTGAGCATGCCCCAAAATGGCAAATGCCGAAATGTTTTACAGAGGAAATGTGAGATTGCACAATTTCTTGGTACTCTCAAATTGGGGATTGCTTTCGTTGCGAGTCCGCGCCTAGTTTCTGGCCCGTTGGTCAGAGACGCTCCCTGGAGGTGAGTTTGGGACAGCCATGTGGGCACGTTCAGGGCATTTAGCACCTATTAGACCAACAAGGTTTGCCACTAACAGTGCCAGCTCACCCCCGAGAGCACGCACTCCACCGAGCATCACCCTGATGACAGCCTGAGAATCCTTGCGTGCCTTTCCATGTCGGAGAACCATTCAACAAATCATCATCCACCCGTGATAACGCTGCCTTGAAAATATCATCTGGAACACTCGCTAAATATCTCAGCGATCGTTAAGCGCGCCAATTTGCATTCGACAAAGTCAGCTTAAGCAACCAGCGACGTAATTGCCACACCTATTTATCCGCATCGTTATTGCACTCAGCTCGGCAACTCACCTATGGAACCGCCATCCCGCCCTCGCCACCGGCGCCCAAGCGTCTCAAAGAACGGGCTCCAAGTTCTGCACGCGGCTCTAGGCCTGATCGAATCTGACCAACCGTCACCAGTCATTATAGCTATTGACTGTGAGAATACTTGCAATGTCAAGCATGGGTTTCGACAAAGTCAAAATTGCCAGCTCGGAATCGCAACTTTCGATACCAACATTCTCACCAGGCCGTTTCAACGTGGACAAAAATTCATCTCAACTCAAAATTACGTCAGTGGATCCGAGGATTACACCAAGAAGGCCTCCAATAAGTTTGCCTTTGGGAAGTCGACAGTTATACGACCGACAGAGCTCGTTCAACGGATCGACAAAGCCGTCCCTAAGGATCGACCCGTCATCCTTCTTGGCCATGCGGTGCGAAATGAGCTCGAGGTGTTGCACGTTCTTGGATCCAGTCTTGGCGATTCCGTCTCAGAGATTGTCGATACCTTTCGAGTCGCAAACGACGTGTTTGAATTTTGGGCTGGCTCACTTGGTGACTTGCTCACTCTCCTTGGTAGCCCATTTGATCGACTGCACAGTGCCGGAAATGATGCCAACTGCACCCTAAAAGCTGCATTGCTCTTGGTAGCTAAAGGATACCCCGACCAGGAACATGCCGCTCTGGGAAGGTTGAGGCAGATAGCATCACCATCAGCTACCGCACCCATTCTCCGCTATGATGCTGTAAAAAAAACGGCACGCCAAAAGTGGAAGGAAAGGACGAGAAAGTTCAGATCAAAGACATGGACCTTGGAGGAGCAAAACGAGATTCGAGAACAGCGAGCGGCCAAGAGAGCTGAAGCCGAAAAGGCCAGACTTCCCTAATGCCACACTCTCTGATAGTGACAGCTGCCTAGCTTGAACACAACGGTATTCCTGCCATCCACACACCTGCCCTCAATCAACCTCGCTCCCGATCTGACATACAAATATCGTCAATTTCGGTATTAGGTTGATCCGACCATCACGCCCCCCAACGCCGCCAACGGTGGAGCCGTGAGGGCCTCATCGTGCCTCCGGGCGACGGCTACACACAACAGATGCCCGGCACGGCCGACATCACAACAAGAGGTAAAGGCAGGACTAAAAGGGCCGCGGAAGACCTCAAAACACCACTCAAATCAAGGTGGCCGCCGGTCACGATGAACGTCGCCGGCGGCGGGAAACCATGGCCACAGGGGTCACGAAAGCGAGCTCTGGATTAGTTAGTGAGTCAAAGTACCAGTTCAATTCGGGAGCGCTCGCAAAACATGAGTCGCAACACACTCACCGCATTCACGACTATCAAATGACTTCGCCAGTAAAAGCCCACTTGTGTGGTCCTCTTGTTACCTTCTGCTGTATACGGATTTTTTCCCCGCCAGGAATGGACTTCAGACAACGATAATTATCAATTTTGCCTGAATTCTCAAATAATGGAACAAGAACCCTAATGTCTGGGCAGGTTGGATCCAGACTTAGACCCAGGAAGCCAGGTGGCTATGCGAGCCTGTGGTACGAGAAATGACAATACTCTATTTGACATGTATCTGAAGCGCAACACACAAGAGGCTGTTCTGGCAGCAAATGCTTCTGCAGATCGAGTTCTAGATGCAATTAATGGGAAGGATCTCAGTCAACGCCCCCGTCGCCTTTTTTCTCCAAGATTAGAGTGAGAAAGAAGTGAGCTGTGGCATGAAATTCAGGAATGGAATTGTTCTACCACTCATCAAAGGGGACTGGATCAGAGAGTTCATTTAACTCCAATATTGTTTCTCAAGAAAATAAGACAGATTCCGCGGTAAATTCTGGGCTCATCACCCATTGAACTATTTTCGACCAATGCAATAAGCAGTTAAATTTAAATAATAGACGAGCAGATATACCCAGGGAAGCAGTGAGAAAGATTGAGCGACAAACCTTTACTACTAACGCTCTCAAGGATTCGATCGCAATACACAGACGCGTAGCTTATTTTACGCTTCTCTTGCTTGGCCGTATCCCAAACTCTTGCAAAGCTAATGCATGGAATGAGACACAAGGGGGTCGGTTCTGACAGGTGCGATGGCGGACTTGTCAAGGAATAGTGAAAATTTTCGTAAATCTGGCAGAATGTCCGAGTGGTTAAGGAGTGAGACTTGAACCAACTGGATCTAGTTACTAGATTGATTCATTAATCTAGTCTGATTACAGAGGAGATCTCATGGCTTCGGCCGCGTAGGTTCGAACCCTGCTTCTGTCGCTTTTTTTTTTCTTATGGACTCATGAGTTCGTTCCTCTATGAAAGAAAAGTTCTTGCCGGATGCTTAATAATCAACCACGGCAGAATGTCCGAGTGGTTAAGGAGTGAGACTTGAATTCGTTCAAAATATCTCATGGCTTCGGCCGCGTAGGTTCGAACCCTGCTTCTGTCGATGATTTATTTTTTTTATTTCATCTGGTAGTTTTTACTCCCTTTTTTTTTTAAAAAAAAAAAAAGAAGAAAGAAGGAAGAGAAAAAACTAAAGAAAAAAAATGACGTGTCAGCGCCTCCAAATCGCAACTTTGCCCCAATTTGTTCAATTTGCACCCATACATCGCCCAAAGGTCTCAGGCCATTGAAACTGCATAGCTAGCGCTAGTGTCCAAGTAGGGAGAGCTCAGGGGATATATGTTTGGGAAGATAGTTATTCAAATCTGCTGCCATTGCCTTATGTTATCTAGTTTTGGAGTATTCTTCTTAATAATGGTAGCTAGTTAATACTTGTTAATCTCATTTCTGTACTCAAGATCTCATAGCTCACATGTTCTCGATATTACATGCCTATCTTGATCTATGGCTCAAGTTAAGATCTTATTGCAACTTGGATAATAGTGAGGCTTAGGTGATGACGTCCCAGTTTTAGGACTCTTGGAATGCCTGCGTGGTGGAAGAAGCCGTGTGCCTGATCGGATCGGACACATCCATTCAAAATATATAGGCAAACAGTGATGTTAAAATATGCAAGTGTGTTCAATCTATGTAATGCAATCGATGGGTGCTTGTGTTGCCACTGAACAAGTGTTAGCCAAGTGGCCGGACACCCGATCATTCTACGCGGCTGCGGAGATGCTCTGCTTAGCCAGTCTTCGCCAGCACCCCCGATTATTATCTTCGAGGGATAGCTGCGTCTGGTTCAAAATAGAAAGGTCTGCTTTGATCCTCATACGGGGCAATGAATTCAATGTTGTGCCAGTTCACTCCATCTCGTCCTTCGGAAGCCTTACTTTGTTGAATATAGCTGGGCGAGGTTTTTAATAACGATTGTAGGAGTATTTGCGTATTACGGTGGATATAAAGAGAACCGTGGATGAAGCGCAAGCTCTCTAGCTGGACTTAGGAATTGGGGAAAATTACTGGTTTGCTTTTGGAGCCTTGCGAGGTTACGAGTGCCTTGGCAGCTATCTTTGAAGGGCTTTTTTTCCCTCAAGCTAATTTAGTGTAGTGAATTAGAATAAAGGGATTACTACGCCCCGGGAAATTCTCATAACGAGCTTTAGAACAAGCATGGCCAAATTCACTAACGATATCATCACGCACCACTGTGTATTGACCGTCGTGTGCAAACACCCGCATCAAGACCTGAACTTCTGCACTCCTGCACAATAGAAACACGAGAATGTACTGTTGAACATCACTTGGAGCAAATTTCATTGCCGCTGAGCTGCAGGTCGAGGAATGGTTTGCTGAGCCGCTCAGAGTTATAGCTCACGACTGAATGCTTCAATAATGTCAACATGCGCAAATCTCTTGAGGTGCGCATTTACGGGCTGGCTTTGATAATGTATACTCGACTAAAGTTTAAGCTTATTTACGACTGGATAATCTATTTTTTTATTATTTCATCACCCCACTTTTCATCTCGAGGCCTTCATGTGGTCTTCACTTCGGGACGCGCGGTTTCCGGTGTCGGAACCCGAACTCCCCGACAGCAGGTAAACCACCTCGAACGTGCACCGTCTTTCTTGTCGGTCAACGCGACAAGTTCAAAATTGATTGAATTTATTTTCCATCACATATTACTTAGAAATATTGACTACAATAACCCCAACTGCAAATGCTTGCTTGCATGGTTCTTCCATCATTTGGTGACAACTTTGGCAACGGAATCCATGGCATTCGCATACATCTCAGTCAACGACTTTTCCAACTGAGGCTTGTATTCGGGGTGGATCCATTCGGAGGTGCCGGACCATGTGAATTGAGTCTGCTCCTTGGCCAGCGCCTTCAGCTTGAGCGTCCCCCGCGATCCTTTGAACTTGCCGTCGTCTAGCAGAATTCGATACGACAGTGTGTAGTTGGCTGGGTCGACGACTTCCAGGCGCTCCGACACGCTGAACTGTGCGGGAGCAAATGTCAAAGTCCGAATCGACCCGACTCCATGGCCTTGGAGGCTGGACTTTGTGACATTGGGGAACCACAGCTTTTCAGATCCCCAGGCGGAGATGATGGCCCAGACCTCGCCGATCGGGGCGTTAATGGTCTTGGTCGCTGTTTTGATATGGACACTCATGGCTGCTTTATGACTGATAGCTGAGTTAGCCAGACTTCTTGTGTTGTGGGAGAAACATACCGTACGATAGGCAAGGATTTGGTAGAGGGAGGTTGGTCGAAGTGATCTGGAAAGTGAGCAGATACGAGGGGACAATCATTTCTCTTAAATACAGTCAACTGGTGGAGAAATATGGTCTCTGCACGCCGCCCGAGCCGAGCGGCGTGTTCCCTCTTTCTCCCATCTGAGTTTGGTCCGGTGTATTGCAATCCTTTTGGGATTAGGCGACGATGCGTACACGACCACCCTAGAACTAGGTGAGCGAAGCACCATAGGTGAATAGTCTTGGCACTAATTTTCTCAGACTCTCTTTGTTTATTTAAGCTTGTGGCACTTAAAATGTAAACTATACGGTTTTTATGAGATTGGATTGGCTTTATAGCTCACATCTTTAGTGTCTTGCACTCTGTTGTCCCGAGCTTTCTTGTAGAGACTCAAGGTCATTTCGATCTGTCTCCACTTCCCTGAAACCCCCACCAAATTTAATTGACCACATAGCCGGCTCGAAAGAAGAGCATTGATATGGAGATATGATGGACAGAATTTTATTTTCTCGACCAAAGAAAAGAACCATGCTCTTTTGCCATTCTGCTTTTCTCGCACAAAGATCAGATGCATCGCAAAGGACTGGCTCTGAGCAATCTTGAATCTGGCAATGCTGTAGACAACCGATCAATGCGAAATGTAAAGCGCATGGACCTGGATTTGAAGTCCATAAAGTTCCAATGCAATCTATGGCTTAAACATGTTTAAAATAATTAAAAAACGGGTTTAAAAGTTGTATGATATAGGAACAAAATAGGAATTGGTATGATTGTTCTTCCAGGCGCGAAGCAGGTTAATGCTACAGCGAGATGCCTCACAGTAGGCCCTGGGGTTTATCGCGAAGCCGATCCCATTGTCGATCAAGTAGAATTCTCTGGTATTTCTTTTCATCTGCTACCTAGCACTGGAAATAAGAGTGGCATGAGTAATATTAATTGATGAATCGTATTCATGAGCTTCAAAACAAGAAAAACTGCTTTAATACGAATGCGCTTCCTAATGCGAAATAAAAATACATCATTCAACGTAATCTCCATTGCTCGATTGCGATTAATATGATCGTTCGTCTGTTTTGGCCTCTTCACCTCCTCTAATACGAATAGGGTAGATTATGCTAACTTGGCAGGACCACGCCATCATGGCACAGACTGAACCAAGTTTGTTTGACTTGAATTGCTTCTTTTCTTTTCATCCCAGGAACGATGAGTCGAACTAAATGATTTGCCAGTTATATCCGATGGTTCCGAAGAACAGTTGGCATCAGGTGTCAATTCTATATCTGTGCGTCTTGACATGGATTGGGTGTTTGTAGTCTCGGTAGTTTGGCCATTCTTAAGACCAAAGTATGGTCGCAAGGATGGTAAGCATGTGATAATGAGGCCGGTATTAACCTCCGTAGTACTCCACAATACTGAATTATCATTAGTTATTTCGCTGCTCGTAGATGGGTGAAGAACTAATAGAAGACAAGTTGTTCATACTGATTGTACTTATTTTAACTGTCCGATGTGAGTGTGAATCTTGTAGTTGAGCGAAGCGGACGATGGAGATCGACATGGTAAAAATCCCAAGAAGAAATGTACCACACAACCCAGCCTTGAGAGACATTCTCATATTCGTCAAGTCGGAAAGTATCAGCCACGGCAGAACGAAGACTAAAATGGTTAGCTTTGTTTAAATGCACCTGGGTGGTTTGATATCCTGCACTTACCCAGGAGATCTCCAATTATATGAAGAAACCAAGTGAGCAAAAATAATAGTTTTTTCCGGGTGGCCGCACACATGGTATCGGGAGTAATGCTCCTATTTAAAGTGTATCAGCGATAGGTCGAGAAGCATGCACAGTCCACATTCGGCATGTTGGCAAACTTACCAAGCCGACTCAAGTGGCGAACAAATGCAAAATCCCAGCACAATCGTGACGAGGTAGGCGCAACCAGTAAAAGCAGTGATGGCCCATAGAAAAAGTCTCCTCTTGCGCGTGAATTCGGGGAATATTTGCAGGTACATAGACAGGAGTGCACCTTTGCATAGGTAGACGGTCGTGAAAAAGGGACTGTTGGACAGCCATAATATCTGGTAGTGCCGTGAGCACACATTTTCTCCTATAAATCGTTGATAAATCCTTGCCTTGTAGATTTGAGGAATGGTCTCTGGTTTGCCGCGAAAGCCATCCGCGTTGACTCCTACCTGAGGCTGGAGTGCGCCGATCTGCATCAGCAAAATATTGAAAGAGGTCAAAACACATCCAAAGGCCCACGCCACACACATCATCCAGTCGCTGACCACTGGTCTTCGGCGCTGTATAAAAATTCGCAAATATAGACGGGCTCCAATTGCTACTGCGGCGATCCCAACAAGGAGGAAGCCTATCCCCTGCGGGCGGTAGGTCAGCCACGAGACGAGGTCGTGATTTCGCTGATCTTACCACGATGATTTCAGGTTTTGGGGCGGTTCCAGACATTTTAGGAGGTTTTGGGGCGAATCAAAGATGCATAAATATATTAAATTTATGGGAAACATGCTGGAAGGTCTGGGCTTATTTCTTGCGGGATGTTATTGGAAGGATGGCATTTTGGGCGAACTTTAACGGATTAACAAAAGCATTAAAAAGAAAAGAAAACAATTAAGCGCTTGAATGCAACCGGGAACTCTACATGTTTAAATAGTTTTGGACAAATTGTGGCCGTCTTGAGTGGCGTTTGCAAAGTTCGATCTACTTGATTAGCCTAGCCTCGTCGCTCTCTGTCCAATGACTGGCAAACGCAGGTGGCAGAGCAACTCTAATTCACACGCCTCAGCCATAATTTATTCCGGATGCGCCAAAGCGTGGTGTTGGTGACAGTTTGTGCCAACAAGTGCGCCATGTAGCCGTGCACTGATCTGACTGTGAGAATGTGGGTGGGCCGAGTATCGTTTGAGAGACATCCGCGACGAACCATCAGCACCACATCATGCTCCGCCAATAGCCATCTGACAGTCTTCAGAATCAAACCAGAAAGTTTTCTTTGCGTAAAATAGGGCTGCGGTATTGCATGGTTGGATAATCTATCAGGATTGGGTATCGACTCAATCCCACACGGAGCTGTAGCTCTCGGTCCACTTTGAGGTTGTAAATGGTTCATAGCTGAGCGTTTCAAACATGCATCTTGAGTCATTTGAAACAATCTGGCCCGTAAAAGTTCCCGCGCGATCCGTCTTTTGTACGTAATACAGTAGACTAGCTTTCAGGATCTGCGGGAGCATGTAAATCGCACGTTTCTGACATCAACTGACGAGGGCACGTGTGCGACACAATGATTTATTGGGATATTTTTAGTGTTATCTCAGCCCCTCTATATCAGTGGCTACGCGTGCCCGCGTTTAGGTGACTTCTTTTGTGACAAGTCGTACCTGAACTAGAGGTGCCTATGGTGTGTATGCGTCCGCTAAAGGGTGGCACACCCTAACAGCTGTATCTCGACATCGCTTTTCGCCCTGACCTCGTTCGCCTCCCATTACGTCACTTATGGGGAGAGTATTCTCTTCATTCCAACTCTTGTTCGGTTTAATTTTCGGACGAACTATCACCACCTGTGTTTCTTACGTCTGCTTGAGCATCACGATGTGAGGTAAACTAGGGGCGGGGCAACAACTTTTTCAGCGACTAAAATTGCCTCATTATGCATCATGGTGTTCGGAGAATCTCTAGCCCAATATTGGAGTGTCTTTAATTGATGGGGTTGACTTAGCTTGCAGCGAGATGGTTCCGTCATCTGCATAAAAACATTTATGTGGGTGGTGTAACTCAAGACAGGCATTACAGCTATGCAATATCCTAGTGCGAAGCCGAGACCTCTATCTTTGCATTTGTGCCACCTATTAGTGCAAACTAACACGAGATGATCATAGTGGGCATGGTGGAAAATATCCCACATTATCGCCTCTAGCCATGTAGATTTGCCAGTAGACGATCGTCGATTCCCCGATATTGATAGTCTTACTTATGCAGAATCAGCTGGTTCATTTCACGCAACAGCTCCTCTAGCGATGATGTGTTCCCGGAACACAGAAGCCGAGGTGCAATCCGCTCCAGTAGGTGGCGCGACCAGAGTGAGCCGTGGAAGCTAGGCATTCATGCATAAAAGCGGCGTAGTTTTTGGGCCAAGCCACGCTTTGTTGGTTGGGAGTGCAACGTAGAACAGGTTTTGAGTTGTAATGCGAACCACCACAATGGAAGCAGCGACAACACAATGGTCATTGTGAAGGACTCCGAGTGGTATTTGCATAGAGGATATTTTGTTCGAATATTGAATGTCAATTGGCATCTTCTTCTCAAGATAAACATTGGATGTGGTTACAACAACTGGGTTCTTAGTGGATGAGATAAGAAACCCCGCCGTAGGTGGGGATTGATAGTGGAGTAGAAGGAAATTACAATAAACGCAATGCGATATATTTCCTTGTATACGCTGCCGATAGGGAAGCTCTCTTAAAGTTACAAGTCTTACAATAGAAAGGGAACAACATGACCAATGCGTGGGTTAGGTGAGTCGACGAGAAAGATGGTTGTTGTCTCCATCACCTGGCTGTTGGCTCCACGGGCAGCCCTGTTAGCTCTGCTTGGCTCCCGCTAGGGGCCGCCCGGGCCGCTATAAGCGAGATTTACAGGCGTTGATCTTAGACAAAAAGCGCCACTTGGCGCCACTTGTTTTCTCAATCAAGTACACATCGTTCGGATGAATTCTGTGCCAACACTTGATGCTTCTTATTATTCTGGCTTTAAGGATGTTTCGATAAATGAAGCTTTGGAAGTTTCAGTGCATTCCGCCGTTCGGTGCTCGGGATGAAACCCCTCCTCCATTGCGATGTCCAATTGAGCCGGACAGCTCATGCTTGTTGTCTCATTGAACAACAATGTGTGGTAGCATTCTGCAACGCAAGCCATTAAAGACATTTTGCCAAGCCACAACTGTTTGAGGCTAGTCGGGTTATGGATCATTGCCGCGACACTGCATACAAAATTGTGGATTTGGATTAGCCATCTACAGGGATACCCAATACCCCTGGTTTGGATTTTGCATGTCTGTTGGTTGGAGGACTACGTAAACATGATGAAATTGCCGCGTTTCCTATTCGTCAATGTCCGTCTGAGTGATGTAAAATAATCAGATCATATTACCCAATTGGTTCCGGTTTGGTGGCTGTCGCACTCTCAATGATTAACCGACGGCCTTTATAACCGAGGTGTGCTTGACAATTCGCATCTCAACCCCTCAGATTGCGAAAAGTCTTCGCCAAAGCAATCCATCCACCTACCATGGGTATCTCACTAATGGATTTGTGCAGCTCTTGGCTGCCGCCAACTGCGCTAGTGTTTTATCTGTTCCTGAGGACAATCTATCGGCTATACTTCCATCCCTTGTCCAGTATCCCTGGCCCCAAACTGGCCGCTGCTACGTATTCATATGAGTTCTTTTACACAGTCATGCGCCCGGGTGTGTTTTTGTTTGAGATTGAGAAGATGCACCAGAAATACGGTACCAACCATGAACCGTTCCTTCAGAAAATAAACATCTAAACGATTACATAGGTCCCATTGTCCGAATCAACCCCGAGGAAATCCACATCAACGACCCGAATTTCTACAATGAAATATATGCTCCTACCAGCCGAAAGCGTGACAAAGACAGCAGCCACGCGGCCATGTTCTTGGCTCCTGACTCAACGCTGACAACCCTTGATCACTCCCATCACCGTTTTAGACGCAGCATTTTAAATAATTTCTTTTCCAAAGCTTCCGTGCTGCAAATTTCTGACATATTTAATGAACGAATCCAGAAGGCACTATCGCGGCTCAAGGAGTTTCAGGAAACTAAATCTGTAGTACCACTTCACAATCTCTTCGCGGCACTCACATCGGATCTTATCTGTTCATATGCCTGTGGTAAACACTGGGGATTCTTGGACGACCCAGATTTCCGAAACGACGTTCGCCAATCTAATGAAGAAAGTATAGAGATTCTTCATTTTAACCGGTTTGTTCCGTGGATAGCTCCTATCTTGCATATTTTCCCCCCGCAAACGCTGGCAACAGTTTTGCCTAGTAAATCCGCATTATTCCAGTTCTTGGATAGCTTTCTGAACTACGCCGTTGAGGTTTCGCGTGGAGAGATAGATAAGACATCTACGTCAGGGAAAGGTAATATGATTAAGGCCATGGTCGATTCCAACCTGCCCTCCGCAGAAAGAACCCACAATCGAATTCGAGACGAAATGGCCACCCTGCTGGGTGCTGGAACAGACACAACAACAAGCGCTCTGGTCTTGTCAGCGTACCATCTTGGCCGAGATAAGGCTCTTCGGGATAGGTTGAGAGCAGAGCTGAAACAGGTGATGCCAACCATCGACAGCAGGCCTACTTGGCCTGAGCTTGAAAAGTTACCGTACATGGTATGTGAATTTTCGGACTAGGTGCGCGGCTGTATCCGAATATTACTAATCCTAAGGCGCCAGAGCGGATTTGTCAATGAGGTTTTGCGTCTATCCTACGGTACTATCGGGCGACTTGTCCGCATCGCACCAACGGAGGCCCTCACCTATCAGACATATGTTATTCCACCCGGAGTGCGTAAAATCCTCCCCTTGAGCTCTACATACTGACTTGATTTGAAGACTCCAATGAGCACTTCTACATACTTTGTCCATCGGGACCCATCTGTCTTTCCTGATCCAGAAGCGTTTCAGCCTGAGAGATGGATTCAAGCAGCTGAAAATGGACAAAATCTCGGCCGTTACCTCACCTCGTTTTCCAAAGGGAGTCGATCGTGTATTGCTATGAAGTATGTGAATGAAGATTAAAAACTGCTTTGGGCCTGACTGACTGGACTCTAGTTTTGCCCAAATGGAAATATTTTTGGCGGTTGCTCATTTTGCTCGCTGGGTCGATGTAGAGCTGTGCGATACCGACCCAGAGGATGTTCGTATTGTGAAGGAGATGTTTGTACCAAGGACGAGGCGAGGTGGCTTGCAAGTTTATGCAAAGGTTTCGTTCCATGAAGATTGAAGGACAACGCTGCATAGATTGGGCGGTGGGTTCTATTTATTACGCTTGCTTACATCCATATCACTATGACTCCAATAAACCCAGGGCTATCTATGGGCGAAATATATTAGGCCATACGTTAGCAATTAAACAAATGGAGAGATTTTCCAACCCATCTCAACGTTCAGACCAGGTACTCTCCTGAAAAAGCATCATCAGTCTGAGTGTTCATAGGATTCTGTCCAGCTATAACAACAAGGAGAAAATTCCCATACGCTTCCGCCATAGGAGTAGCATATTCCTGCGAGCAAGCATTCTTCTTGGAATCTAAATAATCACAAATCTCACGAATTAAAAGGCAACCGACATTGCTAACATCAGTAGTCTTTCTCTCAAAGCATATCTGACTCATTTTTTGAAGGTTTTGATTGCATTCGGCGTATCTAGTGGGGTGGTGTCCTTGTTTGCAGTCTTATTCGCATTTGTCAAAGTCGTTTCACTCTGGAGGAAATGGAAAAAAGGAGAAAATCTCAAAAAGGAGTGAGTTTACCGAAACTCATCACAGCCACCATACAAATATGCTCTAACATGAACTTTTAGGGAAGAATATGTTTCTGAAAGCGAATCTGAGTGCGCATGTGGGTGCGAGTGTGGATGCAAATCCGGATGTAAACCTGAACGCACATCTGGTCGCGAATTGTTCCCACGAGTCTTTCGACGACTTGATCACCTCATCAGGAGATGCGCAACTCTTTTTGATCTTGGCATACGGATCTGTATTCTACTCAGGCTCCCAGTGCGAAATTTCCAGTTACCACCTGAATGTTGCCGTTCGTACCATTCTTACAGGCCTCGCCACTTCCTTTTTAGGGATGGTCCTCGTGCACAGTGTGCACGAGAAGATTCTCACCCTTGCGCTAAGGGGGTTCACCTTTTTCTTTTGCATGTTGGCCCATCGAAAATAATAGGGGTCCGGTCAACTGAGTATTCTCCGGTTATGACGGTGCTCCCTGAGCCTTCTCATGATAGCAGCGCCCTGCTTTTGCCGAGCTTCTGCTTCCTATCAAATTCAACAAACCCCTTCGTTGTTTTGAAAGGGGAAAGGAAGAATCAGGTTACCAATCAGGGGTCGCTTAGCGATGTCTAATTGCAATTCTGGATGCTAGTGGTCAGCTTTCTGGTGGTCGCTATTTCAAAGTTTTTCATGTTGGTTCCTATCATGTAGATAGACGCAATGAAGAAATTAATGGAAACGCGATTGGGTAAGTTTCGGAAAGTGATAATCTTCGTCTTTGACATTATTATCGGCTTTTGGAAAATCGTGGTTTGGGGCATAACTCTTAGTTTTCTAATCTACAATTACACAACCATTTTCACACAAGGATTAGGTTGAACGCTCAGGCTAGTTGGAAACGGATAACGGTAAAAGTCTGGGAAAGGACATGCCAGGCTTGGGTCAAATTGCGCCTATGATCGCGCTCGGGGCGATTTTATTTCCCTTTACGGATTTCTTACCCATCTGGCACGGTATGTGGATGCCGCCAAAACGCACTTCTTCAGAATCATCTCAAGCATGATTCGAGGTGATTTTGAGTAAGGTGATATCATTCAGAGGATGGCCATATAAACGATGAAGGAAAAGTGTTATTTCCATGTTGAAATAGTTTGTCACAAAGCAATCATCGTGGCATTTGTTTACATTCTAGCTCTTAGGTCAAATCTAATCTCAATGCACCCCATTCTGCAAGTGACAGTACAGCGAATTTAAAGCAACAACCATTGGCTATTAACTTCTGCAAATATGCAAGGTAGAGGGGAGCGGAGCTTTACGTTCGGTCAGGAACACAGGGCTGAAATCGAGGGTCCGCTCATGATCCCCCTGGCCGTGCTCAGGGCACTTATTGGCGACGCTACAAGCGAAAGTGGAGAACCACTCTTCTAAGTATCGATCAACTTATTCACTTTTGCTTTTTAAGCCTATTTTTATCACTCAGGAGGGCCCGACAGACAAACCTTGGAGGTGTGACGTGTCTCCGGTCAAGGAACCGAATAGAGGGAAGCCGACATCAGTGACGTAGAAGCTCAATTGAATACGCCCGATTGTGGCGCTGTGATAACAGTGGAGACGCTTAAGCCACGATGCGAAAGCAGATGCGCGTATTTTCAAGACTGCCAAGCCTGCCCTGACGCGTCATCAAACCGGGCGGCCCTGGCCATCCCTGCTTCATTACCCAAAGTGTCCACGGGCATTTCCGTAGCCCTTATGCGCAGCGAACATCGTAACTCTTACGGAATTGAGTTCTCGCTAGACGTTTGACAAAAGAAATTTGAGAGACACCGGACAAACGGTTTCCGCGAATGGCTGGATCAATATTCCGTGACGATTGCTTTTGATATCAAATTAAACACAAACTCCCAAAAAAAAAAAAAACAGCATATCCCCTATCGTGATACCTCATGGCGCGCTCCCAAATAACCGAACCAGCTCCATAAACAGTCATGCTCCTCAAAATCCCATGCGCTTAATCATGATTTCTCGGTAGATTGCCCGCAACTACTGCGGCAATCTAGGTCCTCTGTTCATTTTGTGTCTGGACTCTTCATGCTGAAAAGGCAGACAAGACTTAGTATCTGGGGGGAGGAGGGCCATGGTGGTGGTCACGGCGATCGTCACCGCCACCACAGCAGCAACAGCAGCAGACGCAGCAATCACAGCCACCGCAGTCGCAACAGCAGTCGCAACAGTCTTCGGGGCCGGGGATGCAGCCGCCGCGCATAGTCATCTCAGGCTCCGTAGACTAGAGGGAAATGTTAGCTTTGATGCTTCAATGCAAGCATAGTTAGATACGCGTACAGGTTGCTGGTCGACAACAGATGCAGATGCGGGCGCGCTGGCCTCCATGGCCTGCTGTTGTTGAGGTGGAGTCACTTCTGGCATGTTGACTGTATTGGCTTTGAAGAGGAGGTGGTTTGTATCTTCAAGAAGTATAGTATACAGGTTTGTACAGATGTTGAAAGCGAAACTTCGATGCTGCAAGATGCCAACCACGTCTTTATATTGCCTTGTGGCGGTGGCCGTGGACGCCAACGTAGGGGTTTGCGTGTTGATACAGCCCCAGACAGTGGGTCAGTGGATTTCTCGTATCCTGGTAATTAAATCATGCCCGTTATGACTCTTACCACGCTACGCCACACTCAATGCGACGAATCAGCCGCGCAGGTTTGCACATTGAGCTTAAAAATAAGGATTGAAATAAGGGTATAATCGGCGATAAGGGTTATACTAATTCTAGGGTGAGTAGAGAACTCTGGGGACATCTTTACATGCATAAGGAAGGGGAGGAGTCCCTAACGCCCAAAAGCCTCACTGGCCGCTTCTACGATACGGTCAAAAAATTTGTCGATCACCAGGTTAATATTTACAGCGATGTGTGGCAAACGCCTGAGCAATGACCCACGGAAATATCTTGAATTTTGGTATTTTGAGATTTGGCAACAAAAGAAGGCCCAGTGTATCCACTCTGACTATTCTGGGCACTCCTGGAAAAGGCTGGGTTAGTTTCACAAGGTCGATCCATGTTGTGACGTTGATAAGCCGTGGATTTGGAGACATCATCCAGCCTATCGACGCAGATACCTGTCAGTATTAGACTGAGGCACCAAAAGATCCAAATTACATCCCCAACAGCCTGTTTGATTTAGCACATATACTCAGAGAGAATGCCGGACATTGCGACGACCATCTCAGGGTAGGCGACAACCCAATGCGGCATGCGCCGACAAACTTCATAGCTGCTTGTAGATGCAATGAGGCTACTGGAAAAGGCTCCTGCGACCCATTATATCAAAAGTAGCATCGACTGTAAAACTGTTGTAGGATTCCCTCAGATCCTCGTTGCCATAAAGCATGGCGGATCGATGTCTGCCCTTTTTTCCATATTCTAAAGACACTCGTAAAATGTTTAAAAAGGCACTGGTGTCATGTATAAGCCAGCCTAGTTTGCAGTCCTCATCCCAGAAGAGAAATGACCTATTGCACAACCATTTAAGCTCGTGTACGTAAGGAGCCTGGGAAATTCAACTGGTGGGTCAGGGTCCAACTGTCAGGCGTTTTCCCATCCTCGATCTCAAGAAAATTCTCGCTGTCTTTCTCGAAAGGGAATTCTTTTTGGGGTTCCATCTTCTACAAAGTGCTATGCGACCAGCCAAACCCATGGCATTTACGTGATCCTTGATTCTCATGTGGACTCATCTTGCTTGCAACAGGTCTGCGAAGGCAGTGGTGATTTCCCTACGAACATCGGAATATTGAATCCAAAATAAAGATTACCAGCAATCATTCAATACAAAGCTCCATAGAGCCAACTTGTCTATGAATCAAGGGGCCTCGGCATCTGTTTAGTGGCTCACTCACCGCTTATGGTTATGCATATGGTTATGCACAAAATACATAACATCCCGATGCACTTGTGTCGGGGTATCGGATCCGACCCCCACCGCGAAAGGTTCGAGAAGCTTTGGGAGTGTTTCCAAGACCAAAGATCTTGTACATTCTTATCAGTTCAAGGTGTTCGTCCTAGCGACTAACTCGTTTCCGAATTCCCATATACATCTTCGCTTCCTCAACACCATCGGGCTCAAACCGGTCGAATATTGTGTATTTGTACCGTGTGATGGCCTCTCTTCCAGGCCCCGTGTAATGAGGAAATTCCTCAGATGCTTACTCAACTGTTTTGCATTGCGCGGATGGATGCGTATCCTGAGCCCATAGGAGGAGCCGTAGCAACCGCAAGGGAAGTCGTTTTGTTTCTGTCAAATGATATGCCATCGTTCTCCCGTCTCCTTTTCTCATTTGAGACAACTCTGCCGCTGGCTTCCTGACTTTGTACAGGTAGTTGCGCATCTTGGGATTTTTGCTTTCAAGATCCAGACAATGATCGGGATGTGAAAATTTGAAGTCTCTGATCATGTTCCTGTCTCGTTCTAGAAAGCTATGCCACTATGTTCTCGATATTCCTCTGTGTCCTTCCAGTAGTGGCTTGCTAGTTATCCACGCTCACCAGCTGGGAGATATGGCACTGAATTCTTTAGAGTCGGCTCTTTAAAAGGCTCCATACCATTTGAGCAGTGATCTTCAATCAAGCAGGTTTGTCTCAATGGTAGTCACATCTGATTTAGATGATTATTTTGATGTGGCATCAAAATATTTATTTTATATAAGCGGGACGCATGTTGAGTGGAGATGCGAATCTAAGCTTGCAACGGCCTTTGTGGCCCCTTTGTTACAGGGTAGGACCCGCGCCGCAAATGGTGTTGGTGGCGGAATCTTCCACAGGTCAGAGCACCAGCAGAACCATTGCATCAGACAGGCAAATTGCGAAATAAATTCGGTCTTAGTGCTTATAAAATATTAATTTTCTCAGTTGTATGCAGAGAGGTGATGTTTCATTCGCGATATTGATGCTAAAAAGAAGCCCAATGTAGCGCCGTGGGCTCCTAACCATCTTGCAACATTGGTTAAAGCCTTTTTGAGGAAATGACTGCAAATAGCTCCAATATTTTTCTAAATAATTTAATTAGAACATGTTATCGAATAATAAAATAACCGTGGATTGAGCTTATGATCCGGCAAGTGGTCGTCATGTTGGTCAGTGGCAATAGGTGATGGGTTGTTGCTCGGGCGCCCTTTGACCTTCGTACACAGACGTGAAGAAGTGATAACTCACATCCCCAAGACAAAAGCATCCGTGTAATTTCTTCGCTTACTTGCACGTACTATCGTTATTGTTAAGTGGTCACTGCTGCTCAATGCACGTCATTGAGCCTACCTCCGTGTCACCCCGATTGAGGCAGCGCCGCGAAAAAGGTTTGGCTCCTAGACCTATCAGCCTCTATGCCTGTTGCCTTGCTCTTCTTTCGGAGCACTTTCTTGCATACACCCTGGCTCATCTTACCCCAACGAGTTAGAATCTGCAATCATCATTTGATCTGGTCGATTCAGTCAGCGGCAACCTGGCATCTTTACGACATCCATCGGAACGGGCGGCTCCACGTCGGAAGGCCCCGGCTGTCGAAGCACCAAAACAACCCATTGGCGAATCGTATGTTTTGCCCGTCATCCGTATTTTTTTTTTTCTAGCGCGTATCCTGGAGGGCGATCATCGAACATCGCTTCTTCAGAATTTCCAACCCGGCAATCAGCCTGCTCCACAGCTCCTAGCGCAATGAACATGGGTGAAGGCGATGCAATTAAGGGAAATTGTATCAATTGACTAATTCGCCAATCGAAATATTGCCAATTGGCGACATTGGGAAAATGGAAGGATGAAAGACTTCAGGAATCCGGGCGCAACCTTGGACGTGCCTAATTTACACCCCCTGGTCAGTGTGGGCCCATCGCACATTACTCTGCTGGGCGTCATACGATGGTTGTTCGTGCGCCACCTCAGCTGTCATGAAGAGATGATCTGCAAACATCAGACCAATTCTCTTGACTTTTGCTGCAGATGACTCGGACCTCGATACATAATCTATCGACTGCTTACGGCAATTACGGATTCTCCCGGTTACGAACAAGTCAAAAGCACCCAGAGCCCGCGCCCGTCCCGTCCCTTTTCCTTCTTAGAATGAACGCTGAAGATCAGGCCATTTGGTACGATATATGCAAAAAATCATTTCGACCACCAGAACACCCCGATAGAGACCCAGCGTAAGTACATACCCTACCCTGAGTGAGGGATGACGTCCCCCCCTCCAGCCATTGAGACGTCATCGTCAATCCAGAAGGCGCTAACACTTCGACGCTAGCCAGTGGCACGATTACTGTATGGAGGAAGCAAACAGAAGATTCGCGAACTGGAAATCCCAGAAGGCGATACGATCGAAGAACGAAATTTCATACTGGAAGGACCAGCTTGCCGCCAGCCAAGAAAATGAGAAGAGACTGAGCGAGACGATTAAGAGTGTCGAGGCGCAAAGGCAAGAGGCCGTGAAGGACAAGTCTGCTGTGCAGGACCAATTGCAGCAAAAAAAGGTCCAGATACAGCAGCTGGAATCGGAGAGGGACAGCCTTCAACACGGAAACGACTGCTTCCGCACCACCATCAAGCAGATTCGGGAGTCCTTCGCAACATTACAAGCCCGCCTGGAAAAGACAGACACACAATTGCAAGCATGCGAGAACGAAAGAGATGAAGCGGTCAGATTAAATCAGGAATATGAGTCTTCGATAGATAGGCTCGAACAGCAAAGGGCTTCACTAGTCTCCGACGTCAGCAAGCTGAGAGAGTCCGCTTCCGGAGCCGGAAAGATTGAGCACGAGCTCGTAGCAGAGCGGGAGGCCAACCGCGCATTGACTCAGAAGCTTCGCGATGAACTCTCCAAGGAGCGAGAATCCAGGTCAATTCTGGCTCAACAGCACCAACAAGAGCTGTTGAAAGAGCAAGAGGCTCGATCGAACTTGGAACTGCAGTATCAGAAAGAGTTGGAGAAGGAGAAGGAAGCCCGATCGGCTCTGCAACAACAGTATCAAGAGCTGTTGAAGGAGAAGAACGCTCTTTCTATCTTGGAGTCGAAGCACAAGGAGGAGGTATCCATGGACAAAGTCGCTCTGTCCACCTTGGAACTGCAGTATCGAGTAGAACTCGAGAAAGAAAAAGAATCTCGTTCTGCTTTGGAAGCGGAGCTTCGGGAAGAACTGCTGGAGGAGAAGAACGCTAGATCTGCTCTAGAATTGCAGCACCGCGACGAAATTTCGAGGGAGCAGGAAGCACGATATACCTTGGAGCTCCAGTACCAACAAGAATTGTACAAGGAAAGGGAGGCCCGATCCACCTCGGACCAGCAGTATAAAGAGGAACTCGAGAGGGAAAAAGCAGCCCGATCACTCTCTGAGCTGAAACACCAAGAAGAGTTGGAGAAGGAGAAGGAGGCTCGATCCTTTTCGGAACAGCAGTACCTGGAAGAACTGTCCAAGGAGAAGGAGGCTCGGTCCATCTCGGACCTACAACACCGAGAAGAGCTTGAGAAGGAACACAACACATTATCCATCATCGAGCTTCACCACCAGGAAGAATTCTCCAAGGAGAGAGACGTCATCTGTTCACAAGCGCTGCAGCTCCGTGAGGCGCTTACCAAGGAGCAAGCACTCAGTGCGACTTTGGCCAAGCAGATCGCCACTTTAGAGATGTCTAAAGCGATGCTCATCGAGAGCATATCGGCGTGCTGGCTACATCGGCTCTTCGCATGGGTCAACACTTTGTTCGGCGAATCGAAGAGGCCGTTCACTCTGTACGCGGTGGGAATAAATTATGCCTACAGGCAAAATTTCAGCAAAAGCTCCTAGAATCCTTGAATAACCTCCTCAAGTTGGAGAATTCGGGGTTTGGGGATGAGAGGCGAGCAGAAGTGTGTTTTTTCGGCGCGTCACATGGGCGTGTGGCGGTTCTTGCGGTTGCCCAGATCGTGCAGCAGCACAGTTGCCATCCGCACACTTCCAGCACAGGAGTACGGAAAGGTAAAACGGAATGCGGGGAGTTCAAATGTGACCGGGAATGTTTCAACAGGTGTAACTTATATGTATTTGTATGGTGGGAAATAACGGTATGGGATGGGCGGCTGGATCATTCCTTCGACATTACGTATATTTCATTGAGTCGACTGTACCTGAAAGCAATCTGCCACAATTAGTTTAATATGCTCAGCAAGAAAGGACTTCTATGTCTAGAATTCTTGCAATGATTAGTTCTTTTTTCCTCCACAAGGTATAGCGCTCTAATCCGGGTATCACAGTGGCCCTCAAGGCCTTTTGACGCTATTTTCACATCTGGCCTAACATCTATTTGGCCTTCAAGACAAACATGCCTCCAAACCAACCATACGCCCTGGTAAGTCTTCTCCCGTATCGCCTAGCTACCTCAAAGGTCAATTTTCCCTTCGGATGCGGCTCGTGAAAGTGGATGCTTCGCTCCACGTCCGGCTGTGTTGGAGAGAAGTGCCAGACGGATCCATACAGCTTATTCGCCTTGAATCCCGTCGACGTCATTGCGTGGAGAAAATCGTTCCACTGCACTTCGCCTGGAGTCGAAGTTGTGGCTGAGTTGAAGAAGAGGGTGCGGAAAACCTTCAACGCACGTGCGTCGACAGAGAACGTGGGCTGCGTATCGGTGAAGTTGACACCGGTAATGTCCAGTGATTCCGGCGAAGCTTCTTCTTGCTCTATGGCCTTGCCCTTTGTCTTGGTCTTGGATTTGGTAGAGCTGGTTATTGACCGTCCTTTAATCCCAGATCCGGATGCGTCAAGGAACAAGGCGGAGAAAGGAGCCTCAATCATTTGGGAATTAGGGTCTTGTTCAGGTTCAGACTTCTTCTTGGTCTCTGCTGGCTCAACCCACTCCGGGGTTCTTCGCACGCTACGAGGCTCAGAAAAGAGGCGATGGAGAGCTGTCCCGCTCAGGTCGACGGAGGCGCCTCGAATGATGCGGTCGACCTGAGCCCACACCCTGTCCAAGTTTGCTTCCGCTTCTCGGAGGGCCTCGACATTGGCCTTGGTCCTGCGCTTTCCGAAAGGATACGTGAACTTTCCAGGCATCGGCTCGGCCAGCTTCGCAACAGTCCCCAGATTCTTCTCTTTCATCGCCGCCAGGATCCCAGCCCAGGGTTGGCTCCTTTGTTTGAAATCAATTTCAATCTCATCTTTGAAATCTACGGCGCTGTTTTCAAAATTCCGGGCCCATGGCTGATAGAGCTTGAGCTGCCTTGAGCACTGGGAGATGATGGAAAGATCACCAATGACGTGTGCGACGTAGCTGGACACGAGCTCCTTGGCCTGCGGCTCAGATTGCAGAAGACGCTCAAGTTCATCAATCACCAGCGACTGGCGGGCTAGAAAGAGCCGCTCCCTGCCTTCCCACAAGGTACGAAGTAGCCATATAAGGTTGAGTTCTACCTCGGTACTTCTTGCGCCACGGGACATGACGTTGATTTTTGTGGAATTGATGTCGTCGTTGGGCAGCCTGACGAAGAACTTGCGCATCGGTGGTGAGGCCACTACAGCAACCTTTAGCTGATACAAAGGCTCCTTGCTAAACTGGTCCAAGTAGTAGCGAAACTTTAGCAATGCGATCAAGTAATCCTTTGGGAGGTCCTCAGATGGTGAAAGAATGTCTGAGTACTTTTCTTGAAGTGACCGCAAGTGCTGGGCTTGTTGGTGCAACTCAGAAAAGCTCTGCAGTGATATGTACGCTTCCGAAATCAAGCTTCCGATGATGCGAGTCCACAGGACGCTTTCTCGACCTTTTTTCGTGGCTGGATGGGGCTGGTTGGAGGTATCTTTGAGCATTTCCTGTCGGTGCTCTTTCAATTCAACCATCTGCTGGGCAAAGTATGAGGGGTCCTCACGAAGAGCCCAGAGGTGATCTTCGCTAGCCGACACTTTTGCCTCGAGGAGCGATTCGATCTGGGCCAAGTTGAGCTGCGCGGGAAGTCTATACGGTGCCTCTGCCGCCATTACTGCCAATGATTCAAATCCTGTAGAGTCGCTTTCAGACTTTAGCGGCGGTTCCGCTTGAACAGCAAAGGCATCGCTGATCAGAGTATCAGGGGGGATATCATGGAGAATCTGTCTGCAGCAATCCACAAGAAACCCCATAAGACGCCCTTGAGCTTCAAGCACAAGAAGCCCCTCTCCAGGTAAGTACTGCTTTTGAGTGAAGGACCAATCAAAGGCATCCTCATGATCATCCCACGACAGGAGTTCACCATATCCTTCGGCAGAAGTTACACCGTGGAGAATCATGGTGTAGCAGTTGAGAAACACTGGAGTAATGGCCCTTGAAACCATGCCTAGATGCATCGCGTCGTTGTCTGCGCCGGCAAAGGCGGATGGATAGTGGCGTGCCCGGGCGTTGAGCAGCAATGGCAGGGTGTTGGTCTGGGTAAGATCCTCCTGGTTGATGTGAGGCCACCTGAACTCATCACCGTATAGAGTGCCCCGTTCTCGCTGCTGGGGTGATTCTTTGCGAAATGCATCAAAGTCAGGACGATGAGATGTGGGCATGTTTGGCCAGGCGTTGAGCAGAATCTTGAGCCTCTGTGTTCGTGTTTTCTTTGTCCAGCGCTTCTGGATGGTAGCCTCATGGCGATCGACTATGTTTCTTAACATTTCGTAATTCTCAAAAATGCTGCGCGACATCTGAGCCGCCTGTTCGCGAACCTCTTCTGGAGACAGGGTTGGCGGAATGGGTAGGCCAAAAAACTGGACGCTCTTGGGGTCAGCCCAGTCGATGCTGTCCATGTCCGGCCCAGAGTCATACTTTTCAGCATCAGGGCTAGAGTTCATCATACCCATGGGTACTTATAAATAGGTAGGCCCCATATACTTTTTAACTAGACTAGATATAAAATAAGTCCCAAAGGTACCTATAATTATATTTAGGTACCTATAAAGCCTATAGATATTTTTAAGTAATAAAATAAAAGATTATAGGTACTTATAAGCTTTATAGATATATAAATATAATTATAAATATTTATATAAAGATTTTAAGTATTTTTAGATATAATTATATAAATATAATATAATTAATAAATAAAATTAATATAATTAATATATATAAAATAATAAAATAATAAATATATTAAATATTTATTAAAAATATTTAAAAAATAATTTATATTA
>JAKZGU010000146.1:0-94644 GCA_022837005.1 Calonectria pteridis
CTTAAAATAATTAATATTATAATAATTATAATAATTATTATAATTATTTTAAATAAAATCTTTATTTTTTTATTTTAAGTTTTATTTTATATAATTATATATTTAAATCTTAAAAATTATTATTATTTAAAATATAATTTAATTTTTAATATAATTAAATTATTATTAATTAATATATATTTTAATTAATTTATTATTAAATATAATATCCTAAGATAATAATTATAGCTTTATTTTATAGTTATAAATATTAATTTATTCTCTTTATTATTTT
This sequence comes from Calonectria pteridis, assembly GCA_022837005.1. NCBI lineage: Eukaryota > Fungi > Ascomycota > Sordariomycetes > Hypocreales > Nectriaceae > Calonectria > Calonectria pteridis. The sequence goes on from JAKZGU010000146.1 coordinate 275, forward strand.
ATATTACTTAATCTAATATATTTAATCTTGCCCGTAAATAAACCCCTTTGATGGCATAATATTATTTTATCCCCTAGCCTCTGAGCAATACCCATTTGCCCACAGCCTAGCTAACGAGATTCCGCTATCCCTTGGTTTACCTTGCCGGTCCAGACCCAGCCGTTACACTGAGGTTCCAATGGCTGGATCTGCGAAAGGAATCGGGTATTTGGCCACCAATCAGAAAAGCAGGCTGTGTCTTGGTGAGCCGTGCTGTGCCACCTGTGCCGCATGTTCAAGCGACCAAAGTAGACGCGGCTCACTAGCTCACGGATCCATCGCGGGGACTCTATCCATAGATAGACTAGACGCATCCATCGTCTTCCACAGCGGTTGAGTATAAAAATCATGGCCGAGCACCAATTTAATTTCAATACGCAAAATATTCAAGCCCAACTTCTGCTTTGACTTCCATCTTTAATCTTCAACATGTGTGACTACATTACTTTTTCGGACACCGAGTTCTGTCGCTCTCAACTCGTGAGCGATGAGGAGGTCCAAGAGAACGGTGCTTTCACTCTGCTCCCTGTTCGCCGAAACCTTGCCCACGAAAGCGTGCATAACGTGGTCTTGGAGATCGGCAAGGAGTGGGCCAAAGTCGTAGCTGATAGCACCTCTGATGGGTTTCGTGGCACAGAAAACACCATTTCTGGAGCCTGGGACGCCTTGATATTGCCTGAGGGTCGAAAGGAAAGACTAGAGCTTACGTCATGGTTTACTCAGTTTTTCTTTCTTATTGATGGTGAGCCTTTTTATCATACAGACGGACTACATTGGCTCAGTTTCTCTCAGACAAAGCAGAAACACTGTCTCGAGACATCGTGCGTCCCCACATCTATGTCGCAAGATCTCACGTGCATACTGATGAAAATACCGCAGGCTCATGGAAAATTGAATGCTGAGTTAGCGGAAATTCTGGCCGATGCTGGTAAAGCCGAGCCCAAGACTGCGCTTGCCAAATTGCTCGTCTCGCAGATTCGAAAGCTTTTGGCATATGACTACGATCGCGGCATTCCTTTCCTTGAAGCTTGGAGAGACTGGGCCCTATTTGCAGAGGCGCGAGATGTCGAGGATGTCAGAGATATTGATGATTATTTCGAGCTTCGCACAGTCCATTGTGGCATACTGTAAGTCACGAATATGCACAATGGATTATTTTCTGACGCGATGCATTAGCGGCTACTCGTCTGCGATAGAGTATACCATGGAATTAAATCTGACCCCGGCCGAGAGGGAGTCTGCTGAGCCACTACGCCACCTTGCGGCTGGGCGAATCGGGTTCAGCAATGACTGGTGGACATGGCCGAAAGAGCGCGCCGCCATGGTCGCAGGCAAATGCAGGCTGACAAATGCCGTCACGGTACTGATGAAGCAGTACAACGTGACGACTCACAAGGCGCTCAGCATGCTGAAGAGGATGATTCTGGACCAGGAGAGGAAGCTTATCGGCATGCGAAACGAGCTTCTGTCCTCTGGGAATGTTTCACGGGATCTGCAGCTGTATGTTGACGCTCACCTGTGGATGGTGAGCGGGAATGCTCTTTCGGAGTCGACCTGTCCGCGATATCACAAGGAGTTTGACTTTAGCTTGTAAAGTGACGTCTGATTCTGGGTCAAAGCTTGAACGGCAATTGGAAGAAAATTATCTTTGATGGTCACGAAAACGCTTGGAGATGTATGTTTGATAAAGCTTACTTGGTCGATATGAACATTGGTGATCCTCAACCACTATTTTTAAATTCTAACCCACAACATAGGGTTCCTTGGTCGCCGGGATAGGAAAGACTTTCGGCAGCGGACACTATTCCTTATCTACTACACTATTAAAACAAGGTCATTTTAGAGTTTTTCTCGCTTTCCTTCGTCCACTTGGGCTGTTTGGCGGTCGAAGTTCACACGGAAACCATCGCCAACGGTTGCCGTCACCAAAATGCGCCAATAATGACGAGACAGGCCTCCAACTAATGAAAGTGCGTCACGCGCCCCTCCATGCGAATTGGTCAATATTTGGCCGATCATTTGGGTGAGCACGCGAGAATGAATCAGCACCTTGATCTAGCTACCACCCCACGCAGACTCTCCGCATTCAGCGCCCTGCGTTTCGCTCCACCTCGGCCCGCCTTATCACAATGGCTACAGCAGTGGCCTCGCATATCCCGTCTTGGCATGCCCTACCACGAGCCTATCATGCCGATCCATATTTGTCATTTGACCCTCATTCTCGGGTGCGACCTGAATTTTCCCGAGACATCGGAGCTTCGACCGATGTGCTGCCTATATTTTCCCCGCATCCCTCTCCTAGAAGAAGCTGCTCAAGCTCATCTTTTTATCCTTTTTCTCTCTTACACTGACTCCACGATTCCATTACATTCAAAACCCGTTTTCTGCTCTTCGAACATTCCGGTGGTGGCCAGTCTATCACCATGACGGCAGAGAGGTTCAACGTCCACGATAACTATGTCCAGATAATCGATGGCAAGAGTTCGTCTACATCGGAAACCAGACATAGTGTCAACCCTGCCAATCTCAAGCCCAAGCCTGAAGTGCCCGTAGCGACCGAGGGCGATCTCGATCGCGCCGTTGCATCCGCAAAGGATGCATTCAAAAAGTGGTCCAAAGTCCCTTATGAAGAGCGTCGCAAGGCTGTCCTAGCTTATGCGGACGGCCTCGAGGCCCTTCAAACAGAGTTCAAAGATCTCCTCATCGCAGAACAAGGAAAACCTGTAAGACTTGAGAGTCCGCCAATTCTTTGTGATTGATGATAACACCGTCTTAGATCCCTCAAGCGACCTCTGAAGTGGCCGCAGCCATTGCATGGATGCGTGGCATGGCTGATATTCCACTGCCCGAAGACATTGTCGAAGATACCGACGCACGAACTATCATTACACGATACACACCAATTGGAGTTGTTGGCGCAATTGTCCCCTGGAACTTTCCACTGATGTTGGCCACGGCCAAGATTGCCCCTGCGCTCCTGACAGGAAACGTCATTATTGTAAAGCCCTCGTGAGATTGCCACCCTTCACATACATGTTATGGTATTGACTAATGCTCGTATTCTAGACCATTCACGCCCTATGGTGGACTTAAGCTGGTCGAACTTGCTCAACAATTCTTTCCTCCCGGCGTTGTCCAGTCGCTGAGCGGAGATGATAGACTGGGCCCATGGCTGACCAGCCACCCTGGCATTGACAAGATTAGCTTCACTGGTTCCACCACGACAGGAAAACTTGTTCTGCAAAGCGCCAGCAAAACTCTCAAGAGAGTCACATTGGAGCTGTGGGTTTCTCGGTAATCATGAAGCGCACAAAATGGCTGACTGTGAGGCAGCGGAGGCAATGATCCGGCCATCATTTGCCCTGACGTCAACATTGACAAGGTGGCTGAGAAGGTAATTTTGCAGAACATGATCCACCTCACCCAGGATATGATTAACATGGTGAAAATAGGTGGCCTTTTTTGCGTTCCTCAACTCTGGCCAAGCAAGTTTTTGGGTCCGCATATTCGAGCGTCAGTACCCCGACACTAACATGAGGTAACAGATTTGCTTGAACGTGAAGCGAATTTACGTTCACGATTCCATCTATTCCGAATTCAAGGACGCCGTTGTTAAGCACGTCAAGACCTACACGCAAGGTGATGGTTCAAAGGAAGGCGTGACCCATGGACCTCTGCAAAACTCGATGCAGTATAAACGAGTCAAGACCTTTTTCGATGACATCAAGACACAAGGTTGGGAGGTCGCTGTTGGAGGCGAGATTCAGGAGTCTGAAGGGTACTTTGTCACTCCCACCGTCATCGATCGGCCTTCGGAGGATTCCAGGATTGTTGTGGAAGAGCCCTTTGGTACGGCTGCCATGCACATTTATAAATGACGCGCCGCTAACGTATACATCAGGACCGATCGTTCCTCTCTTATCTTGGAGCAGCGAAGAGGACGTGATTGCCCGCGCCAACAACACTTCGATGGGTCTCGGCGCATCCGTCTGGTCCAATGATGTTGAAAAGGCCGGCCGGATTGCCCGAGAGCTGCAGGCTGGAACTGTTTGGGTCAACTCTCACTTTGAGATCTCGCCTCACGCTTCCTTCGGAGGGCACAAGGAGAGTGGAATCGGGACCGAGTGGGGCATCAGCGGCCTCAAGGGCTTTTGCAATTCGCAAACTTTATTCTTGAGCAAAAATATTGTCAGCTAATTGGTCCATGATAACACTAAATGAATAATCCATCTCACTCATCTGATATGAGCAAACTCTGATAGACACAGCCAAAACCTGAACGGGAGCGGGAGCGAGAATTCCTTGAATTTGCTAGAGCTGGAAAAGGTATCCGTGCTTGTTTCCCTGGCGGGGATCTCGATTTTGCGGATCAGTTGCGGAGCGCTAACTCATTTGGGGAAATGTTGCCGTCATCTCAGCAGGGTTCGGATGCGGATCCGAAAAGCTTTGCAAATCAAGATAAAGCCACATCCGACACAGTGGTCCGAAGAACCCGAGTGCGTAATTTTTCAATTATGGTGATAAGAAAATACATCCTTTCGGGAAGTGGGAGAGCACGTATATCGACAGGCGTCATAGATTTCGATCTCAAGAATACTTCCCAAATGTTTGAAATTGACACTATGCTACCCGGTATCATTTAGCACCACCCCATTGGAGACATATGTCTTTCTACTCAAGCTGCGTCTAGGCAATTAGAGAAAGGGCCACAAAAAAAATACCAGGCTAAGCTAAACACTATATCCCCTTGTCGTATATCTCAGGGAAAAGTCTAACTTCCAAATCCATAACAAGTTTAGGTTGAAGCGGAATTTGGATCTGTAGCGTAATTTCTAACCAAAGAAATGCGATTCGATTTAATTTTCAATTGTGCTCATCGCTATTATATCAAGCTTTGCTGCGGGAATCCGTTCCAAAACAAGCCTCAGTGACACGGGCTCTCTATTTAGCTCTAGCACAAATATCCCGTCTACGTTTGAGGGCTGCACAGTGAATTATGCCTCAGGTACTCGGAGAACATAACGTAAACCCCGACAGATGCAGTTTCCCCTCAGCCAAATTTGTTCCTCATGAACCTCATGGGCGCTGACAGAGTGAACTTGTGCGTTCGAGGATGGAGGCGGTAGACCTAGCTTGCTAAGTTTTGTATGAATTACTTGGCTATCGGGGGGAAAGTTAAAACATTGGAGAACAGCATCAACTTCTCACTGCTATAAGCCATAACCACACCACTCCATTGCACATACGACCATAGCTCTCAGAAAATACGGGATCCCGTCCGCTCTCCCATAGTCAAGCTGAGAAGCGGTGAATTAGTACTCGGGTCGGTGACGACCGGGGAATCCTCGCTGTTGTATGTTTTTATTTTTGCTCAATGCCACAGGTGACCTCAGTTGATGCATTCCAAAAAAAAAACAGAAGCGACTCTGCCTTCTTTGCCGTCTGGCATGGGCAGAAAAACGCCAACGGTGCCATTAGAGCAGAGATCCAAATGCTGAAAGTAGTGGACCAACGTAAAGGCGATCAAAACCTTGCCCAGCTCTATGCAAAGTGCATGCTTTGTGTCAACCGTGTTCCGCACGTAGAGCTACCCTTGCCTGATAACGACGGCAGAATATCTGTCGTTTGGACATGACAAGGTACATGGGGGAACAATATAAGAATCCGAGTAAATGACAATCTTGTTTCCTGTCTCGATTTCTACCAGGAAGGCTGTTCCTAGGCTTAGTACGTGCTATAAGCTGATACCCTTTGGTTGCTTATAAGACAAAATAAATAAAATAAATAAAGTAAAACCTTATGTCGAGCTCATTAGCTTCATATTACCTAGCGCCTTTGGTCTCCCTCCTATTCTCTTGCCGAGGAACCGAATCATGTCTCGCTTTGCAAAAATGGGACCCACACAATTTAGCACCGTCGCTAAGCTGTCTTGTTCATACATGTAGGAGTATCTTACTCGAGCCCCACTGAAGCTAACGCTCAGGTCCAAGCTTTTAGGGGTTCTGAGTCCCGACTCGCCCATGCTCACTGAGCAGTATGTCGCTGTAATTACGGCTCACAGTGACATGTCCCAGCCCTGCTCTCCAGTCTCAGAGCCTCCACCGCTCTTTTGGCGTACAATGTCATCCGCGCAAGGGGCAAGACCAATTTGAACCTGGCTAAAATGTCGATCAACGCATGGGCCGCAGCAGGCGATCATAACAATTCCTGAGAGGTTGACTTGAATGGAATATGTCGTCTACTTGTTATATATTCTTGTTGATTCTCCACTCCACTGCAGAACATCATCGTCAAATTCATTACTCACACACTCATCACTTTGACATTCGTCGCTTATATAATCATCCCTCATTAACTGATTCTACCACCTTCCAACCAACTTCAACATGCAGTTCAAGCTCTTCTCCATCTTTGCCGTTCTGGTCACTTCCCAAGCCGTCCAGGCAAGCCCCGCCGAGGTTCGCGAAAATGTGGCAGATGTTGCCGCGACCTTTAATCACCTGAGGGACATTACCTCGAACAATAACAATGTTTGGAGCCGCTTGACACTCACCGACTACCCTCAGAAATACCCTGTTTGTCATCACCTCAATCCACGGACGCATGCATACTAACTGTTGCAGATTGCCCATGATGGCTTGAAGAAGAGTGCTGCTCTCGCTGCTGTCACAATTCAGCTATCCGCTAGCGTTGATGGCGCCAAGTTCATCAACACACACAGGGTGGCTGTTTGTGACTCAGTCTACTCGGTATGAATTCTCATCTGTAGCACTTGATGCAAACCTAACTTGGCAAAAGTATACCAATGCGCAAATCGAATTGCTCAAGACAATATCCTCTCGAAGGGATTTGCTGCGAGTGTTCGGCAAAGAAGCTGAAATCAGGGTTGCGTTGCGAAATATCGGCGATCTGATCGATCACTTGTCCGTCAGTGTTCTGATTCCCGCGCACTGTGACGACCAGGTCAAATCCAGAGTTCAGATTCTTGCCAAGGCTTTCAATGAAGCTCAGGAATAAGCCACTTGACCGGAGAACGTTTGCGCCATACATGGCGATTTGATCATTCGGAAACCCGCGCGGAACTCACTTGTGAAATGCAGAGTTTGTCGCGAGCACATTTACGAGAGTTATGTGAACTGTTGGAGTGGGCCATGGACTGTGATCAATCTGATCTTACCCATGAACAAATGGGCAACGTTCTTAAAATGACGGTGGGCTTTGGTGTACGGCTGGATTATCGCCTCGAGGCGAAACTGATGGTTTTTTCCTCAATGTATTGCATTAGAAAACTACAAATTTCGATTAGTGAATAAAATACATTATCGTATTTAATTCTTGGATTTTAGTGGGTTTGGTAGGATTTGAGGATGTCGCCTTGTTGAACCTCACCGCGCTGTTTGATCTAAGGATTTCAAGCATATCAAATCAACGGGAGAACCGCGGCCTAAACGTCTTTATTGGGGTTTTCTTCAATTTATGGGAATGCGGCAGAGAATACCTGCATTTGAATTTTACTGGTAAAGAAGTGTAGCCAATTGAATTGCATGATCTTGGAGGTGCCAACGCAATTCCTTGCTTGCCACTGATGCTGTCCGAATTGTATCCCTTTGAGTGCGGTAAGTCGGCATTTGGGTCACGGGTTCCACCGACATGGGGATATAAACCGCTACTTATACCCAGCGGCGACTGTCCAATAATCTAAGTGCAGCAGTCGTATTTCAACAAACAGAGTAATTGTGTAGATCAATAGAATATCGCTACCTATATTTGGGTGACTTTTTCCTCCTGAAAATAGGTGGCTAATAATGTAATTCTAATTTGGGGCGTCTTTATTGGATAAAATCCCTGCAAGTGACCCAAGTGCAGGCTTACCGCACTCAAAGGGATAGGACAGATCTCAGCTGCTCATTTTCAGCGGAAGGATAGGTAAAAAAACATTTCGTACATGAGAGCCCCCTAAAAATTCGCTCGTCAAAATCCTCATCGTCTTGTCCACACTTGAATACGGTTGATAGCGGGACTAGCCAACAGCTGGTCTTCCCCACCCACACCGTCATGCTCTCGCTTGTACGACTTCATGCCACACATATGTACGACTAATCCATGGCGGCATGAAGACCCATTCACGTCCTGCAAAGTGGCATTAACTTGTTTTTGTGGCGTTCGGTGGCGGTGTGATTGGCCGCGTCCCGTGTCTCGCAAATTCGGTGTCCACTCGCAGCTGAATTGTGCAGGCTAGTCCTGCGTCATAGAGGCCTTAATTGTGCTACTCTATCTGCTCGCATGCTTGCTTGTGTGCCTCTTTGCGCGTGATTTAAAAGGAGCACGACACCTCCCCTTCGCATACAGCCATATCTTCTCCAAGATCATTTGGCTGCCATGAAAGTCCATCATCTGCTCGCGTGGACCCTCCTCACCGGCCAGTCGCGCGGCCAAAGCGACGAGGAAATACATCTCCAATGGGCCATATGCGATCGCGACGCGACGACAGTGCTCCAGAAGCTCGGCGAAGAACCACGCGACCCCTACAAGTCTAACCCCATCGTCTACTACGACACCCTGCCGCCAAGGCACGTGCAACAAGGGTTCATGTTCCGGACCAAAGTAAACAAGGGTGAACCTATTTCCCTGATCAAAGTCCGATTCGACGAGAAGCCCGACAGCCTCCCCGATAACACGTCCTGCGTCTGGGATCGCTATGGCGACCGCGTCTTCTACACCTGCGGAGACAAAGCATCCTTATCCGCCACGCGCTCTACCCTGTGGAGCAACGATCAAGTTCAATTCGCCGAGCGCTATAACCATGTCGACTGGGATAAGCTTGTCCCTTTTGGTCCGTACCCGGATGGCAAGTGGAAGCTTAGGATATTGGGCCACAAGGCGGTATTTGACGATGTGGTTGCTGGGAAGCTGCACCTGATGGAGATTGAAATAGCGGTCCCAAAAGCACAGTTGGAATCTGTTTACCATGCAATCACGCAGTATCTGGTGGATCGAGGCGTGGTGCTCTGTAACCCTGAAGCGCCAAAGACTTTGAGGCTGTTTCACGCAATGGGGTATCTAGATCTCGATGAACGCGAGGAAACCGTCGAGCGGAATCAAGATTTGTAGCTGAGCCAGACTTTGCGGCTCCGTGTGGTTGCAGGTTCACAACCGGGATCGGATTCTTGTTTCGGCGCCTCTGTGAACTACGGGCGCCTGGCGTGTTGAATGGAAATTTGAGACTTGTTCCTACTACAGGAAATACTCATCAGAAAGGCTAAGAATTGAGTGTATTTATTTTGGGGAGATAGGTGGAGAATTAATACGAAGAATAACTTGGAGGTTCGTTCGGGGTCTGATCATCCAACGTTGCGTTCACGCTCTTTCAAACACATCGAGACTCCCTTGATGCCACGTTCTTCACCCCTATCCCCACGATTGCATGGTTTAACTTTAAGGATCCCTGAGTATTTGTAATTCTGGAAGATATACCGCCCTCACTCCTAATAAGCTAGCTATGCTCCCGTCACGACGGCATACTGGAATGCCCCACTGCTGTTATTGTTCATGACAGACCCAAGGGCTCGTGCCATCTAGACCCTCATAGCTCACTCCCCGCGCGCCACCATAACTCGATTCGTTATTCAAGGCTGAAGATGTTATCGCGTCGATGTGAAGATGTGTGACAGTGAGGCCGAACGCGCGCGGAACCAATACATGCGTGCAAATATGTCCAAGGATGTCCATAGGAAACTTGATGCGTGTGGGAAAGGGGTCAGTCAGCCTTGCAGACCCTGACAGGATGAAAAAGGTAACAAAAAAGATCGTGCATGTCATCAGCTAGGTGCATTCACTTTGAGATTCTGCCTGTCCGATTCTTGCTAAAATGGGGTATGAGACGCTTGCTATGTGATATGGAACTAATAAACGCCAATTCAACACACATTCGATTCAGCCTGCATGCGGACTTGATCTTGATGTCCGGATTACGGGACAAAATTGATGCGAAAGCGGGGTTATGTCAAGGATAGACCCATGATTTCTGCACCCCGCAATAATTTTCACTATTCGCGGATGACTGGGCATTGCATACTCCGTAGAGAAATTTGACCATACATACATAGTCTTTGTTTGAAGCCTGCTCAGCCTGAGGATTTGACTATGAGTAACCCACCAAAGGAATGGACAGTTGAAGGGGCTTTGGCTGCCAAAGGCCTTCCTTTGCACACTTTCAGGCAAAGTTCCTCTTTGGGGTTCTTCCTTCTGCTCGGTGAGCTCAAGGGCTTAAAACGTTCCGGATGGGGACTACCTGGTATTACCGAGTAGGTACAGTAATTGTCTCTCGACGTGTATTAATATTGCTTAGGTGCGAAACAATTGCTTCGCATTCTTTCCGAATGATGGCCATGGTCGAGCAGCTTCCCAATGGCATTGACAAATATCGATGCATGAAGCTGTGCTTGTACCATGACTTGGCAGAGTCCATTGTGGGCGATTACACGCCAATGGACCGCGTCGGCAAGGATGAAAAGTTCCGTCGCGAAAGAGCCGCTGTGGAGTACATCGCACAGACACAAGTCAAAGAAGAAACGGTGGGCTCCGACATCTTGTCATGCTGGCACGAGTTCGAAGACGGCGAGACGGAGGAGGCCAAATATGCCAACGACATTGACAAGGTTGACATGATCACGCAAATGTTCGAGTACGAAAAGCGCGAGGATGGACGCATCAACCTCCACGAGTTTACTCGAGCGGCAAATTTTCTGAAAAAGCCGGAAACGAAGGCCTGGGTCGACGAGCTACTTGCAGAGAGGGAGAAATTCTGGGCCGGCAGGAAGAACATTGCCGTGGAGACGGATGAAAACACAAACAAGATGGTGGACGAGTATTATGGATCGTCTAAGCCTGAGTGAAAAGGATTATAATCCCTATTGACAAGAAAGGCTAAACTACATCAAATACTGATATCCCTTCATTCCTCCTGGTATACAGTTGTGATAGGTGTCGAGACATAGGTCTCCAAGCTGGTTGTACCGTTCATAGCTTGGGAAATGGCCTGTGCGAATGCCTGTGCGCTAAGCTTGGCGCCGGTTGGACTGGTGTGCGTATGGTCATTGGGGTATAGGGCGTTGACTTCGGTACTGCCAAGCGAAAAGTACATGTCGCTGACAGCCTGGAAGTGGTCGACAAAGGTGACACTGGAGCTAGCTAACGCTTCAGTGGCGGTTTTCTGATATCCCACGAAACGAGGCGCTGTTCCGACGTATGTTCCTGTCTCCCACTGGTTGTTGGGCGTTTGGGAACTGAGAATAACGCTTGCACCCTTCTCCAGCATGAGTTTAGAAGCTTGAGTGACATAGTAGACAAAGGTGTAAACGGTTTCCCCGGTGGAATCCGATGTGCATGTCTCGGAACCATCGCCGGGACAGTCGGATCGCTTGTTGTCGTTGGATTCGGGGGAACCGCCATCGTTGTGTCCAAACTCGATAACCACAATATCTCCAGACTGAACAAGATCGGCAACAGCTTGGAATCGGCCCTCGTCCCAGTACGATCGAGCTGATCGACCACCAATAGCCTTGTTCACAGCGGTCGCTGTTAAGTAGTCGCCAATGTACTCTCCCCAACCGTTGGTATCACCATCACCGGCACCACCCTTCGCCATGGTGCTATCGCCACAAAAGTATACGGTCGGTGTAGCTCGTCGCGAGAGTTGGGGTCCGTGTGCAGGGGCGGCCGCAACGTGCGCAGCACCGAGGACCAAAGCCGAAAAGCAAGAAAGGAATTTCATGATAAAGATGCGTCTGCAGATAACGAACGAGAAAGGTGGTCCAGCACCAAAATTAAAGAAAGTAAATGCGGGATTCAATCCTTGGGCACAAACAGAGACCAACATCTTGGAGCCGAAGACTTCAAGTCGTTTATAAGAGGAAAAGGGAACCAGCGACTGCGCAATACGCGAATGTAACCATACAACAATCGAATGGTTTCTGGTGCAATGGCCTGTGCCTTGTCGTCTAGAGTTGTCGCAGAGTCAGTTCCGCTTAACCCAGTTGGGCGTTTTTCTCCGCCCCATACCCCCGTGTCCCGACACGAAACATTTATTCCACCATTCAAGCAGATCAATTTTGGAATAAGGGACCAGACCCCATTTCTAGAAGCTGAAACAAAACAAGGACCAGCGATTTGGACTTTGAAAAGAATTGCTCTTGGCCTCGGTTTCGCTGCTTGGCAAACCAATGCGTTGAATTTTGTTGTATTTGGCTGCGGGATAACGTATCAGCAACGTTCCCTTATATTTGCTATTCTGCGAATCTAGCTAGAGTTAAGAAGATGAATAATCGCCGTGGTAGTTGTTAAACTACCAGAGACCACATTTATGCATATAAGCAACATCAAGAAACGAATCAGGATCGCCAACTTGTTCCAGCGCAGCGACAAGGTGGAGTGCTGTGACGCGTCCCGCATTGTGTCATTAGCCGCGCAATGGACTGGCGCTGAAAATATTTCATTGAGATCAGAGTTGCTGTATTGCGAAATGACCAGCAGAATGATTCATGCTCTGACTATTTTTTGACTACTTGACCCGACAAAGGCGACCGTTCTGGGTTGGAACGCCATCCACTTGGTCCGTCACATACCACCGATCACTTCCAACACCCTGAAGCGCGTAGAATAGCCCTGTCGGATCGACGGCGTCTTTAATATGCAGTAGGCGCTCATACCTGTCCTCGTCATAAAAAGACTGCTTGAAATTTGGCTCTGTTACGTCCGACTCGGAGGCGTACGTCCCACTGCCGGGCGATACGTCGCGCCAAGGCTTCATCCAATCATTGGTTAGCCTCTTGCTTTGGGTGGAAATCACATCCCATGAGCTATCTTCAGCCCAGATATTCACAGCGATGGCAAGCATTGCCGCGTTTCTCCAAGCTGAATTGACCGCGTTGTCCGGGTACGGGCCAGGGCCGCCGGTGATGCCGTAGCCGATGATTTGACCCCCCTTGTCAGACAGGCTTTTCAGTGCTTCAAACGTCTCATTAAACTTTTCCGCGTCGTCCAGATTTTCCCTGGGGTACATTAGCGCTTCATCGTTTCATCAAACTTGCTGATTCTCACTTGGGGAATAGTCGCGCGGCTGTCTTTGAATAAGATCTGCCAACAGTTTCCCGCGGAAACCCGGCTTGCCACGCAGCATAAAAGCTATCGTGCTCAGATGCATTGACCTCGGGCTTAATTCCAAGCTTCTCCCAGCTCTCGAAAACTGGAGAAGCAAGATGTTTTAGTTCGGCTAGAGTGTATCCCGGCGCAAACCAGGGCTTCATGGTGAATGTCATCGTCTCATTGTCAGTGTGCCAAACTCTCCAATACTCGTAATTTTGGGCCTCGTTGAACCCGGGGATGCGTTCCCAATAAGCCCTCACCGCAGCCCAAAATGTGTCGTAAGACACCGTGGCGCTGGTGCTAAAGGCGATGCTCATGAGGGCAGCTTTGGTTTTTGGATGCGCCTTCACGATGTACGACGTCACGACACCAAACGTGCTTCCGCCACCACCGCTAAGTGCCCAAAACAGATCCTTGTTTTGCTCCTCGTTTGCGATGATAAATTTACCGTCGGCGGTGACAACGTTTATGCTTAATATCTGGGCCATCGGTTTCTTAAGTCTTGTGCGCGAACTGTGCATTGTAGTGAACATACCTGATCAGCACCCAGGCCATAGACGGGCGTCATTGGCGAGTGTCCGCCACCGGCAAGATAGCCACCGGCAAAGCCGACACTAAGACCCTCGCCACCAACAACAGTGACACCGTGCTTTTCAGCCGCCTGATACACCTCGTTGACAATTACGCCAGCACCAACCTTGATAGCGGGGCCTGTGTATGACTTGGACTTGTAGGAATCAAAGAACTCGATGTCCTTGAATCGATGTGTCCAGATGGAGAGTGCACCAGCCCCCACAGATCGACCATTGAAGTCATGGCCTGTATTTCTAATGACTAAACGCAAATGCAAGCTCCGAGCGAAGTTGATGGCCAGCTGGATGTGTGCGACGTTGTGTGCCTCGACAACATAAGTGGGGAATCCACCAGTGGTGCACTTGTTGTCAAAGTCGTATGTTGGGCGGCATGTCAGGCCTTGGTACAGCGGAGACATGACGGAAGATGGATCGCTCATACTGAATAGCAAATCAGCCTTTTCTCAGTTCAATGAGATGGCATAAACGTACTGGAGAGATGAATTGGTCCACTGGTCTTTGATTTCCAAACATCGAGATTCGTTATAGACGCCAAGGTTATCAAAGCAAGGCGCGCCAATCGGAACCGTTTTGATCAAATTACCTTCTGTTACTAAGTCTAGCATATTCCATGTAGATTTGCTGGGCCATGACTCATCGCCAGGGAAAGTCTTGCACTTCGGGCCAGTCTTTGTCGAGTCGTCGCTGCTGTTAGGCTTGCCGAATTGTAACAGCGAGGCATTAGAGAGGTGCAGTTTCAACAGCGCCTCCAAAGATTGCCCGGTGAATTGGACTGCTTCGTGTGCGAAAAAATCACCCGACACATTTTTGGAAACATCAGGAACGTTGTCTTGACTGGCTTCTGACATGCACATCAGTGTATTGCTTCAACACCCAACTCCCATAACTGAAGTCGCGTACCGAACGTCTTTCCATCTACAACGATAGTCTGTGCAAAGGCCAGAGATGAGGCCCAGAGAGCCATCAAGGCTCTCGTTCCCATGTGTTGGTTGAGCTGCATTGGGACTTCTGTCAGGTGACGAGTGCATATGAAAACGTGTGAGGCGATGAGCGGGTTGGGCTATATAATGCTGATTGTAAACCGGTTTTGCGGGTTATCTTGTCTGCCGCTTTCTTCACGTCTTTAGCTGTGTCTCTTCCCTCAGCTACAAGCTAAACGAACCTGACGTAAAATACCCCGCAAGCTGATTTTCTTAGATCTTGGTCGGCGCCACGTATTACCCGATCCATGGTAAGATCGGTGCTTGTCTCCAGTATCCATCTTCTGCAGGGGGTATGGGACTGCGGTTTGATTTGCTGCTGGTTGGTCGAGACACAGTGCTCATCGTTGCCAAGCCTTCAAGCGAAGGGATCAGCACACACTAAATTGCGCGAGCAGGAATATTGGAAGAAAATCGCGCCGATGCCGACGGAAACATCCCCGTGAGACGTAATTAAGCAATGAGGAGAATTACAAAAACTTATCGAAATGCGAGTTCGTGAGAATTCATGGCTCATGCACTTTTTTTTCGTCCTGGCTTGGGGTTAGGGTTAGAGTTAGGGTAAATGCAAAACTTCAACTACCCTACACCTCGCCCTTAATCGCAACGGCCCCCAAGGTCACGACAGGCCACATTAGGATAGAAGAAATCTTATTTAGTAGGATGCTTTATTATTATCCTATGAGATACTGTATCAATTATTATTGAATATATCCTCTCCTAGTAAGGGCAGCCTCTGTCTCAAGAAGGGCATGATAATAAGTGGGACCAAGGGCTGCGACCATAAGAATAGGAATAATAAAACCTTTCCTGATCAGAGTAACCAAAATAATGCAATGATAACAAACTATTTTAAAGAGATTACCAAACCTTGGGATTAGGCTAAGTCAATAGCCTATCATAGTTAACCTTTTTATGAGGTTATAAAGGTCTGTAGGAAGTGTTATAACCTGAACCTTTCTAGTGCTGGCTGCTACTGCTCCCACTGTTTTGGCCACGGACGGCCTCATCTGCCCAGAAGATATCCCATTCATGAGTCACGATCGTTGCTAGGGATCAGGAACTTGTGTTCTATATGCCTGTCATGGATAGGCTTCCTTTGGCGCATCTGGCCAATAGCGAAAATGCCTCGTTGGCTCATCTCCCACGACAGTCTAGGTTGTCGAGCGAGCTGGCTCCACGGTGAAACAGAGAGACCGAGTCAACGGCATGAAACGGGGGCGCATGATCTTGTCCAGTTAGATGATTCGCCAACAGTGCATCCCAGCGGATGGGGAGTCTGGGGCGAAGGCTGATTGACACGTAATGCTTCGTCGACGCAGACCATTCATTCCGCAGGAGAACTTTCGAAGTTAGTTCTATAGGCGCTATGCCAGGTCAGCCGACGATAAAGTGACCACGGTCCCTGTCTGGTTAGCACATTGCTGGATTCCATGCTCGTAGGATTCAGGGGCTGCCGAAGGATCGGCGTACTAGAGCACGGACGTATTTTGGCCTCCTCGTTGGCTTCGCACATTCGGAACTAGAAGTTGCCTGTGAGGATGGCTCGATCTAGGCTCAATGTGGATTACGTGCTCGACTGGTGTCTTTTTGATGGCCCGTACAGCCCGAACATGGCCTCGATGGCCACGACAAAGGGATAAAGGGGCCCAGTGGCAAGTCAAGCCATCGGATTAGCCCCGTGTAGCGGGATGGTGGTCTACGTAGGACTCCGCCCGAGGACTCAGCAAGGGCTTAGACATGGAGGTATATTAACCACCTTCTTCCCCCCTCCTCTGGGAGCCAAAAAAGTCGGGAAGACATTTAACGCTATCTTGCATTACCATGCCGCCAATCAACCTTGACAATCAGGTCTTCTTTGACTCAAACTAGCTGAGGATTCCGAAAATTCAACGCTAAGAACCGGATTTATTATGTGAAAATGCACATATCCCTCAGCCGCAACCTGGCACACCATCAAATGATGATCCCATCGTGATCTCAAGCGACGATGAATGTGATTATGAGAGTTCGGCCAGCGTTTGGTCAAGCTCATCACTACCACCAACTGACCAGGCTCTTGAGGAGTGGCAAGAGCGTGGTACTGTTACTGATGTTAATGAGATAAGTATGTGAAGTTTTATTATCTCTTGCGGCGATTTTACTAACATGCTCTCCACAGAGAAAAGTTTGGATACTTCCATCTCAGGAGTTTGCGGTGGCCATCCTGCACAAGACCCCATGATGGACGGGCCAGAATTAAGGGGTCCTCTACAATTACCAGATCGCTCAATTCTGGAGACCTGGCTTCAATGCAGGCACTTTGGTTGAACGCTGAGTCAGAAGCTCGAACGCCTGCAAGGTTTGCTCGGCAGAGAGTAGCTTGCCATCTTTCGACTGCTTTGTGAACTTCTCAGGAGTTTCCGGAACGCCTGACACAAAGCATTCTGTTGTCTTGAGCCAAGGCTTCTGATTGGCCTTGGAGGACTCCTTCTCAATGAGCAGGCTCGGGATAGGGTACGATGGCTAACTCCGGTCTCTTGAGTTCTTGCGGTTTAACTTCGTAGCTTGTGTGCTCAGGGTGCACACGAGCTTCTCTAACTACAGGATGTACTCATCATCAGGACCTTGGAACTCGAAAAGACGTGGCATGATATTTGTGTACAGGTAAGTCTATCCGGCCGTACGGGTTACTTCGACCAAGCTCGTGTCTAGGGAGACAGCCGCGTAGTCATAGCTAGGTAGATTGCTGTGAGACTGCTGTCCGAAGAAGCCGCCGCGCTGTTGGATTGCTGCCCAGGGCTCATGAAGTCAATGAGCCCCATCGGGCCTTCTATGGGACGGCCTCCTGAAGGACCGCCCACCGAAATTCGGCGCCGTCGGCAAGTTTTTGGTGGAGCGCCTCATGGTGGGGTATAAGACCATCACCGAGACCCCTCCCCCGCGCCGCGGGAGCCAAGACGTGGACCACCAGTGGCCCGTGTAAGGTGTCTTATGTAAGCTGCAGGGCAGCCTTTGTAACCACTATAAATATCGTGGTTAGGCTACTAATGCCCACTAAAAATTAGGGAGGTAGGCTATGCCTCTAAGCAAAGCTTGCGCCTATACGCAAGAGCTGCACCTACTAATACGCTGTAAATGCCTTATTTATGTGTAAATGCGCTGCTTGCAGGTAGGCGTTGCTTGTAGGCGCTGTATTTATAGTAGTTATGAGGCTGCGCGCAGCTTATATAAGAAACGTTACATAGATCATTGGTGGTGCATAGTGTCACGTGATCTTATATGAACCACTTGTGGCCCACGCATTGAGTCAACGCTAAAGAAAAAATATCTTTGCGACCTCGCTACATTCCTCCCCCTCCAACCTCTCTCTCTTCCGGCATACAATTCACCCAGTGGACATGCAGAACAGATAAAGACACCATGTCGACATTTGGCAACTATTTTCGCGTGACGACGTGAGTCCTCTCCCTCCAATTAACCGCTAGGAACGCAAGACAACAGCCTACTGACCTCCATCGTCACAGCGCCGGCGAGTCCCACGGCAAGACCGTCTCCTGTATCATCGAGAACTGCCCGCCAGGACTGTCCCTCGTCGAGTCCGACATCCAGCCGCAGCTCAATCGCCGCCGCCCGGGCCAGTCAGCCATCACCACCCCGCGCAATGAGAAGGACCGCGTGACTATAGGATCTGGATGCGAGTTTGGGCGCACGTGTGACAACCCTGCCGGAAGTCATAATGTTTGCCATGATGCTAATACCCTAGGGTCGCAGATTGGGCACACCCATCCTCCTGACCGTGCCTAACGAGGACCAACGCCCCCACGATTACGGCTCCAAGACCATCGACCTCTACCCGCGCCCCTCCCACGCCGACTGGACTTACCTCGAGAAGTATGGGACCAAGGCCTCCTCTGGCGGCGGCCGGAGCAGCGCCCGCGAGACCATTGCCCGCGTCGCCGCCGGCGCTGTTGCTGAGAAGTGGCTGCGCGAGGCCTACGGCGTCGAGATCGTTGCCTTCGTTTCCTCGGTTGGCAATATCAAGCTCTTTGAGGACAGGCCTACAACCGATAGCGACGATATCGACTCCCTTAGCAGCAACCCTAAGTTCCTCGAGCTTGTTGACTCCCTAACCCGCGAGAAGGTAGATGAGTTCCTTCCCGTGCGCTGCCCTGATACTGCCGTCGCGAAGCGTATGGAGGATAAGATTGCCGAGTTGCGCGATCAGCATGACTCTACTGGTGGTACCGTAACTTGTATTATTCGCGGGTGCCCCTCCGGTCTCGGCGAGCCCTGCTTTGATAAGCTTGAGGCTGTCCTTGCCCACGCCATGATGTCTATTCCTGCTACTAAGGGCTTTGAGATTGGCTCTGGCTTCGCCGGCGCCGAGATGCGCGGATCCCGCCACAACGACCCTTTCGTGTCTAACGCCGCCGCCGACGGTGCGACGCCGAGCGCTGGCGCTGGCATTCCTCCCTCCCGCCTGCAGACCAAGACGAACCACTCTGGCGGTATCCAGGGCGGCATCTCCAACGGCATGCCCATCTTCTTCCGTGTTGCGTTCAAGCCTCCCGCTACAATCTCCCAGGACCAGACTACTGCTCGCTACGACGCTTCAGGCGAGGGCGTCCTGGCCGCCAAGGGCCGTCACGACCCTAATGTTGCTCCTCGCGCGATTCCTATCGTCGAGGCCATGGCCGCTCTGACTATTGCTGACGCCCTCATGGCTCAGCACGCGAGGCTGATGGGCGTGAAGATTGCCGCGGCTGGACGGTAGTACATTTCCGAGTACGAGGGCTCAATTTACTACAAGTGAACGTCGAGACTAAGGGGGAACACCAGCAGTATAGAAACGGTTACGATCAAGGTGTTCGCAAAAAATCTAAAGCATTAGAAGAATACATCGTTTATTAGACTTCGGCCCTATCCATGTTCTGTCCTTCCATAATGAAACCGAAAATACCTTGGAGGACGGGCCTTCCACAGCCGTTCTCTTGATCAGAACCCTCATCTATTTAAAGATTAATATCATACACCAAGGACCCTAAAGAGCTCTTACCTTGTTGGAGTCGAGGGCTCGTTGGTTGTCGTGGGTGTTGAGAGAAGTCTGTGGGTCGGTATCGGAGATTGTGGCGGTTGAACGCTGTGGATGCGGGTTGGTGTCGATGTGGATTGCGATGCAGGATCTTGGTCTTCAAGGTCTTCGATCCCTTTTATCTTCG
This sequence comes from Calonectria pteridis, assembly GCA_022837005.1. NCBI lineage: Eukaryota > Fungi > Ascomycota > Sordariomycetes > Hypocreales > Nectriaceae > Calonectria > Calonectria pteridis. The sequence continues at coordinate 20,231 of JAKZGU010000146.1, forward strand.
CGATTGAAAACCTCTACGGTTTTTCGGGCGGCGACTTTTCGCTTCCATCGCGAGGCATCTCCGTTGATGCTTTTCCAATGCATGGTCGCGAGGTTGTCGCAGACATCAAGGTCTTGCTGGAACCCGATACAGTCACGGTCATGAGCAGATTCTGAGTCTCTTTGGAAGTCGCCTGCCTAGTCTTTCGGTGTTATTCGAAACCTACCAGCCCAAGGGCATCGCAGTCATCCGTGGGCCTCAAATCCTGTTGCGGGCTCGCAGTCATATTTAGTCTTCCAATCTGTTTGGGCGCGGGGTTTACGACCTGGATGGAGTCTGTGGTCATGCATAGGCTCTGAGTTGTAGCCAGCATAGACTTTAGGCGAACCAAGAGTTGCGAACCTCAGCTAACACCTACCGCATACACAGCTCCATGACAAATCTTTTCCAAAGTCAGTTGTGCATTTGTATTCGTACTGTCAAAGTTACGTTCAATTACTGTATCTCAAGGTACGAGGGATTGCCTGCTCTATTGGTCTCATCGATGCTCTGCATTGAATTTTATTGTCAAGATTGATAGAAATAATCAACTCGGAGGACGGGCCTTCACTACAGCGATGGTGATTGCCATCGTACTGTTTTGTTCTTCCTCTGCCTACTTAACAAGTTCCTGCGCACGGCCAGGAGCAGCTTTTTGACAACGCGTGGCACACCATTGCGCTGGTGGCAGAGGGCCCGGAGATTTTTGAGGCCTTAAGATATCCCCAATTGGCGAGCACAACGAGATCAGCAATTTTCTTACATGGCCGATGGAACGATCAAAGGGCGGCCTCGGGAAGCGTCGGCGCTCACGCAAGAGGACGCGAAGGGTATTTCGTCAGCGACAATGAGAGAATCCGGCCGTGCGAGGAAGACAAAACAGACAGTGGCAGATGGTGGAAGATCAAGCGTCGGCGAGCATCTTAAGGGAGTATAGATGCTCGGCTACGTCACCTCAAGGGGATCATTTTGGCACTAAAAAACGAACAACCGCTATACTTGAATGTGAGGTATTTCTCGCTGCAGGATAACAGAGACTAGCTTCGTGAAAATCTTTAATTAAATGCATTCCGCAAAAGAATCAACATTTCTCTAGACTTGATCTCATTAACACTAATTTCACGTGATAAAGCGAGAAGTCTTGGCATGGATTCGTAATTTTTATCCATTGCCGCTCTCGATCAGCCTCCTCCATTTTGGCAGCTTTGAGGTTTTCGTGGTCAGGTCTCCTGGCTCTCGTTCCGTGCTCTGCCAATCGGCATGGTGCACACCTCTTCTGAAGCTGACCTTTAATGCCAACTTGTAATGGCTTTCTGCAGTCGCAGCAGACTGGATCTGGCCGGACCAGTTTGGCCGGCTGCCTCTGGCTTTCTTTTCTTCCAACTGGCAGGGCGCACACCTCTTAGACCTACCGTTAATGCCAATCTGCGCCCGTCCTCTGCAATCACAGCAGGTTGGGTCTGGCTTCTCCACGGTCGGTTGAGCGGCCTTTTTCCTTTTCTGGCGTTCTCTGCTTCTGTCGTTTCTAAGTTTCACCGCACATGACGCACGTCTTCAATATTTTTTTTTTTTTTTTTTGGCAAGGCTCACACCTTGGTTTGGTATGTGTCCCTGGCCCTTCGCAATTGCAGTAAATGGGTGGTGGGATTCCTCGGGCAGCACGGTTTTTCGCTCTCCTCTTTCGTTTGTTGTCTCTACGGAATTTATATTGACAAGAGGAGCATCTCTTCTTTGTGTGAACTGGGACTGGCAGCCGTTCTCCAAAATCAAGACAGAAGACGGCATTCGTGATGAGTCGGTTGCTTCACCTTTTCCTTCTCGCTCTTCCGTCAGTCTGAGCACGTTGTTTCACACACGCTTTTGGGCAAACCTCGAATCATTTCTTGCCGGCTCGTCTTCGCCGTCTGCAGTCGGAACAAATGGCTTTTGCGGCTAGTCGTGCTTCGTGGCGCTTTAAGCAACTGGCACGCCTGATCGATTCTCCAGGAAAGGGCAAAAGCTTGACGCCACAGTCAACGCAACGTTCGTCTTCAGCGCGTCTCTTGGCTTTTTTCAATTCCAAATCTTCCACTCGCCGCCTTTAGAGCATTGATTAGCATAATGTCTCTGAGAAAAGAATTGCGCCAAGAACGAAAGTCGAGGGATACTATGCACAATCTATTTGCACAGTTACGTTTTACATTTACTAAGCTTTTAAATCCTACTTCAACTCTATCCTGCCTCAAGATTGTCCTCCTATTTGTAGTAATTCGCGTTCAAACCCCTCTCTATCACAGCTATTTGCAGGGAAAGCGGCAATGAAAACTGGCGAGCGGTCACGAAGCTGCCGGACATGTAATTAGTATTAGTATGGTTTACAACACTAACTGCGAGCAATGCATTTTTCGGATGGCGGCTATTGTCTAACGGTCGGACAATTAGCCAGAATGTCTAGTGAACTTGGTATTCTTTGCAACACCCACATAATTTCAATTTTTCCTTTCGAATGTAGCGCGCTCGATATCGACACGTCTTTACATCCCAGAGCGGCAATAACCGGAAACCCGAGACGATACCCTCACTAATTCGAGAAGAAAAAGCCGGGGCTACGGTGCTATTTTCCTCAAGTAGATGTAGTTGGAAAACACGGCAATTTGTGAAACTGATTCAAATGGAGTTTGAGAATCAGATTTGAGGCAAGGTTTTATCACGGTTACAGGGGGTGTGTCAGTGGTGATGCAAAACACCACGCTTAGCGACAGCATAGGACATGACGTATCAACGTTGCAGGTTTAGTCAGCGCTACAGTGATAACTTGACGCATAAATGATTTTATTTTAAAATTATGATATTTTTATCTAATTCAATAGCCCTTCTTTGACTTCATACGAAAAAGTTGGGGTGGAAATTTTGAGTCTATCCGATGACTCGTCCTCCAACTTTAGGGCTTCGTTCAATTAGGTTGGTTCTGGTCCTAATGCCAAGTCATAGCTGTCAAGAGTGGCATTTTGTGCACCTTCTTAGTTTAAGCGACGACAGATCTGAAAGCACCCGACGTAGTTTCGCTGAATCGGGTAGGGGCTTGGGGATGTATGAAACCATTAGTGTATCAGTATCCTTTGGGCCATTTGTGCAGCGTCGGATCTCTAAGCGACACGGGGTGCTCCATCTGATTCAGCGCATTGATCCTTTCGGACATATCTCGAAATGGCCATCCGACTGCGGCTCAACTGTCAAACCATCGGGTCCAGACCGCATCTACTGTCTGTTATGAGCAGAGTGTCGTGTATGAGTCGAGCTAGTTAGGAATGAACACCGTGGAAAGTATGAGAGTGATGACGACGCTCAAGCATATTCGCATAGCCGAGCATGATTGCAAAACATTCAACGACGTTCGTATTGGCCATGCACTGTCAAGTATCGATGTCTGGATCACCTCAGATGTTGCATGGTAAAACATCAATTGGCTAGGAGGATGGAAAAATAACAAATGAGGGGTATTGGATTTATACACCTGAGATTTTGACCAGCTCTTGTGGTTGTATATAAAGATCCTCGTTGACGGACGATAGTGCAGTTAGTCTTCTCAGAAAGCCCACACCGATCTTTAATCCAACTCAATCATCTAATCAAAGCCTCTTCTCTACATTCTCTTTCTACTTTCTCTAAAGGTTTCTTCCAACCTCACCATGCATTTCACAAACATTGCTATGGTCATTGTCGGTATGATTGCGCTGGCGCAATCCCACCCTGCTGGCACAGCACAAAACGAGCAGGCTCTCGCCGCCCCTCCCCCGCCGCCTAATGACAACGTCCCTCCTCCTCCACCTGATGCAAATCGTCTTGCACGTCGACAGCGTCGTCCCGGTGGAGGTCGCACTGGTGGCGGTCGTGCTGGTGGCAATGCCGCTAATAACAATGCCGCTGCTGGTGGTGGCGGCAACCCCCCTCCGGCTGATGGTCCTCCTCCTCCTCAAATCAAATAATCCGGTCATGACCAAGCGTTTGACTCAGTGTATGGCTTATACACTAGGTATAACGGAGGACCATCCACCAAAACATCTGCTATGTTTCGTCTCGCTTGGCAGCAATCAATGGACGTGGGATGGGAGAGCAACTTAGCTGGCTGAGCTTGCGAATTAATCATTGTGTTAAATGCAACGAGAAGTTGTGATACAGGAGCAGGTTTTCACGTCGGACAAGATACAATAGCCAAGTAAAAATAAAATCCAGCTTTCGGACAACAACATCTGTCCAAAAGCTCGTTTCAATCATGCCATAGAGGCCTCAATGATTTTCCCACTTCAGCTGTGCATTTCCAATCGAAGCATGGTGATAAAAAGTGAGATGAGTTTTAAAAGTCATGAGTATCCCCTAGTCTGTTCTAAACATCGTGGGCTTGTGCCAAGGGTCGCGTGAGGGTGCAGAGGTAACTCTCTTGGCTTGCTTCCAACTCCTTGCTGGTGGGCCGATGGAGATTGCTATGACTCAGACCAATCACCGCGCTATTGTAGTTTAAGATGATACATTCATAATTTTTGCGACACATATAATTTCCGATGGACCCGTTAGCATGTTAATAAAATTGCCAAGGGTATACGACATCTCTGCTACCTTTACACGATCGGAGGACGTATCACCAGATCTCGATGCCCAGTTCTCATCCCATGCATCTCCACCATCGCTTATATCAATGGAACCAGCCTTATTGTAACATACGAACGCAGGGACAGTTAGAAATTTTTTTGGAAGCCAGCTTTTTATGCTCCTTTGTAGCAAGAGTGGATCAGTGATTTAGTTGAAAGAAATTTTGCACTTTGGAGCCAAGGTTGTCATGCACTGCCATTGATTTAATTGATACAACTATATGACACTGTATTCGCATACATTAATATCCATGTAAAATGTGCACGATTATCGGAGCCGTCGTGGTGGGTAAGAATGAAATTGAGAGTGTCATTGGCTCAGCCCCCGGGCTCGAAACAAGCCCCGAGAGTCCGCAGTCAATTAAATGGAGAGTTTGAAAAGCCTAAATCAGAATTACGCGGAACAGGGGTGATCATCATCTTGATAATATTTTACAGGTTGCCGAACTGCGACTTGAGCCGTGGTGCCCACGGCATCTAATGAACAATATCCACGTCCTGTGTTTTGAAATGCTGTCTCATATGGATCTGGAAGAATTGCTATCGTACATCCTTTGAGAGTATTACTATTATTACTATTGAAGCGTAATTCAATCCCCTACTCAGGAGGAACTTTTAATATCGCATCAACCTAGAATGTGGGTTTTAGGATGCAGGGGCTCGGCTCTCGGGTTCCGTTTCCGAAAAGGTGGTAGTCCACGTCGGCAAAGAGAAATTCAAAATAGGCTATCCATCATGACCTCATTCGTTATGCAAACAAGCTGAAAATGACGGCCGGTAAATTTGACGCGATCGCATGGTATCTATACTGTTGCTTTTTGGTTACCCTGCTAATAGTCTGGCCAAATACGCATACTGTGGAGACTTTCGGGGCGAATCGTGCGTATACCAATTGCTTTCAAGAAGGACGGTATTGAGTCTAATTTTCAAGTCCTCTTTTTCTTCACCCTTTTCTTGAACTCTATGCTCTTTTATACGCTGCATACCGAAAGGCTAACCTCGCCCATCACAGGTCAGTATATCACCACCATAGCCTTGATGCAAAATGGCTCGCGGCTGATTAATCTATCCTTTGGTTGCTCGCTTACAGTTCAGTTAATGTCTGTTATCTTGTTTCTCATTGGTGTTCTGTTTTTAGTTTCGGACCGCGATAAATAAATTGATAGGACATTGTCGCTCCATCTAGTGTATAGCCATATTCTCCATTACTGTCTGCATGGCCGCGTGGCTAGCCTGTATAGCAACGAAAGGACAAGAGATTAGAGATGCGCGGTTATAAAAGAAACGGAATTCTGATACAGTCAAACTTATAGATTTTGGATTGAATTTAGCCAGAAGATTCAGCCGAGCAAGGCGCTTAACTAAGATGTATATACGTTACCGCAGCCCCAGACACCGAGTCTACAACATATATCCGTTGATATGATGCAATAACCAGGACACATAAATTAAAAGAAAAAACTAACATGCTGAGTAATCTACCAATTCGAAGAAGTAAGTCGAAAATTATTATTCAATTATGGAGGCACAACTTTGAGGCGTCGATTTCATAGCAGGTGTCCAGGAAGATCATATCAGGCTCAGCTTGATCCACAATTGGGTAGATCGTGGGGGTTGATTGGGCATTCCTTACCACGGAACATGTCTCTGGACTTCAGCTATTTCTATGTACATCGAGCTCCAGCTTGTGCAGCGAGCAGATAAAAAAAACGCAGTTTTATGGCCCAAATACCCCTTGTGCCGTACGAGTCAAAATGGTCAAAATCTAGGTTTAAATAAAACTTTGAGGTGAAAATTTTCAATGTCTGGATAGGCATCTCCGAAACCTTATGAAGCCTCAATAAAAGAGCTGCCCCTCACCCCTGTCAACCTGGCTGGACTTCAGACATATTAGTGTCCTTACTATTGGAACCCACACGCCTGCATCTTCAGCTGCTTTCGGCCCTCAAATTATTGAGAATCGGACAACACCGAGACATAGCAATCTTTCCATAGGTTCAAAATATGCAAAGTAGAGAAAATGGTCAAGTTATTCAATTCAGCCAGCGCTCGTGGGCTCAGCTGAAATACAAGCCAGTCATACTGCCTCAGTCACGCTCCTGCGTCTCCACAAAAACCAAGCCGACCCAGATCACTTATGTGGAGATTTATGGGGTCACCCCAGAGGAGCTCAAAGAACCAGCGAAGCAAATTTGCCCTCGTTTTGGCAAAGGATGGAATAGCGGACACATCCGTGACTAGTTATGTTGCACATGAACAAAAAATACCATTGACTCTTGCTGGAGCTTGTGCTATCTGCTGGATGCGGTATTATCTTACCAATATCACATTTTCATCATATAGGATAGCCTCGGCACACCACTGCCGATGCAGCGCATTTGATATGTAGCACGATTCATAGCAAATTGTAGGATATGATTGATTTCATGTATAAACGACGTTCATAATTCAGTCTTCATACATTACTGGCCACCCACCACTTCCTCGCGTCCGTCGCCCATTATACAACCATTTGGATTGCGCCACGATGATACCTAACCGGTCCTGTTCGACAAATAAATTTAAGCAGCTACATATCCTTTCTTGCCTCTTCCATCATTCTGACCTTGTAGGTATCCGTCGGTGCCTGCTCTGGTTCGTGAGGCTTTGGCAAGGCCATTGTCTTGGTTTGAGAGTGATGCTACTCTCAGCCTCAATGCAAATGATATTGGAAATGTTGCTGATAGGATAGGCTCCCGGAATTTATTGCTGCTCATCGCCAATAGGGAGGATCTCGGTGACCTCGTTGATGAGATTGGCCCCAGGAAGAGCGCGCTTGTCCTCGTTACCGATTGGGAGAATTTCAGTCACCTCGTTGATAAGATCAGCGCCAGGGAGGTCGCGCTTGCCAATGAGACCGGAAAGGAGGCCGCCACTGCCGCTGCTGCTGTCGCCGAGGCCACCGATAGGGACAATGCTTGTAATCTTGTTCGTCAAATCACCAACAGGGAGGATGTTGGTGACCTCGCCAAGGAGGTTACCCCCGGGGAGGTCCCGTTTCTCGCCAGGAGTAATGGGAGCTGCAACAGCCATAGTGACCAAGGCAAAAGTGGAAAAAAAGGTAGACTTCATGGTGGAGAATTGAAAATTAAAATGGAAAAAAAGGTAAGGATTGTATTGGGTGAGTTGTAAAACAGTGACTGAAGCTACCAGAGCTGAATGGATGGGGTGAGAGTGAAGAAAAAGCTATGATTCCAAGGAATGCTGCAGCCTTTATATTCATCGACTCTCATACTGATCTCAATCTGCCTGTCGTGCCCTGACCTCTGATGGATTGACGTCTGTCGTTTTTTTTTTTGTTGCCGTTCGAGCCGCTATTCATTCGTCCGAGCCCGGCAGGCGGCCCGTGAGCTGCCTTAGTGCTTGGCTATTTGAACAAAGTAATCGCGGAAGGGTTTGCTAGGGAAATGGCCAGTGTGCGGCTATAGCTGCCTTCTCGACGAGCATGTTGGTCGTACTTGCAAGGTCATCCTGCAGTGGTGCGTATTGACTCTGTCTCATTTCGTGGCACGATCTTTCCATGCGCTGTTTAGACAAAACCACCAAATCGGCACTTGTCAATGCTGTAAAATTATTAATATCGGGATTAGCGCTCGGGCCTCTCTCCATTAGTGCAATGTCTTCTACGACATGCCGCAGCCAGCTACATCAGACAAATTTAAGAAACAGCGGCTCACTAATGCATGTAGTGGTATCCCCAGAGTTAGCTCTTGTTAAAATAAGATAGACAGAAACATATTCCGCTCTTGAAATCGAAGAAAATTATTGATACTCTTCCTCTTGGCTCGGCATGTGTATCGGGATTGTGTCCTTGAACCACACAGTTTCGCCCCACATCCCGTTAGTCCACCGCCAAGTTCAAATCAGATCGGATGAAATGACCAGAACTTGGCCGCACAGTCGTCTTAGTCGTTTCACCAATGCGTACTCGGATGAAAAAGGGTGAGATGACATGGCGCCAACGGAGACTCGATGTAGATGAAGGCCGTGCACGTAATTAGTGGCAGATATTGCTAGAAATTTACCAATGTAAAGGTCCCCGTGTTTCAAAACAATCTATCCACTAAGCTTTTTAGATTACTTGCCTATTCCAGATTTTGGATTCTAAAGCTTGCCTTTTTCAATCTCTCATGACTGTTTCACATAGAGAATTGTCAGTCACGCTATTTCTGAGCCGTGCATAGATTGTGTGAAGTATACTATTACGTATGCGGACGATGAAGCCAGATGACGACACCTTTTAATTAAAGGGACGTAGGGATCAGTCGATAGGGCTCACTTTGACGTCGATGCCGATAAGCCAAGCCCTTATATCGTTTACGCAGGAAACAGATTTTCGTCCTATGGCCAGTAGAAAGTTATATGGTTCTCTACAAAAACAATAGCTGTATCACCCTAGGTCTTTGTACGACCAGAGTCAGTAGAATACCCTGGTGTTGCAAGGTTAGGCTTTTCTCATCTAATCTGTACAATCTTAACTAAATACAAGTATTTATTGATCTTTCAATCTTACTATAGGGTACTTGTCAGAGGGTTCTCCTTTAAGCCTGCCTCAGCAATCATGGATGCGTACATCCCATCTTTCTTAGCCAAGAGTGCAGCTGACTGGGCACTCCCACTGCTATAAAACGACTTGCCATGTGCTGGGAACATCTTCAGCCGAATTGTGTAGTTACCGAAGCGCGACTCAATCGTCTCGCCCACCGCAGCGAACAGAAAAGTAAAGCCTGCAAAAAGTGTTGACACTATCCTTCAGCATAGCATTCGAAATGCCGGGCTTAGTGAACATGATCCCGGACCGCTCTGTAAGCCATCGTATCAGCTTTTGAAGGAACCCAGTGAGTTCGGCAGCCGCCAGGGCACATCGTGCCTAGAAGCGGCGCTTCCTCGCTCCTGATTAGGAAACGTCACCGTGCGGAGTTTCCCAACTGCCCCGCCTCGATCCACCACAATAACATCCCCACAGCTACAGGACTGAGTGATGATACCCTATTTGGCACAATCGCACAGTCGTGACCGGTAGGTTTTATCGAGATAGGTGGCCTACCCTGCATGAGAATACTTCTAACAGTGTGGCGATAAACTTATTCACGATCTACATCGGCTCAATTCATGCGAGCGAACATCAAGATGACGAAGCCACTTCCGCCATCGCGTCGTGGTGAGCGAAATGTTCGACCAGACCTCATGATCGACCTCAGCAGAAGATTGGACACCGACAAGTATCACCCCGTGTCAAATCCAAGCGGCATTGTTGACCTTGGTTCGGCAATAAACGATTTAATGCATGATGATTTAGCAGCTTGGGTCAAGTCGAACATGAGCATGAAAGATGTCACTGAGAGTAAGGAGGGCGCGATTTGCAGGGCGCGGGATAAGGTTAACTAATGTGAGCACCAGCACTTCAATACGGTGACACGCAAGGATCGCCGCACCTTCTACAGGCCGTGGCCGACTTTCTGAATCTCAACTTCGGAGGCAATGTGAAGCCGACGAACGTACTCGCTGCCAACGGCGTAACAACACTGCTGGATACCTTGACCTTCAACCTAGCTGATGATGGCGATGTCATTCTCTTGCCCACGCCGAGCTACGGAATGTTTGCGCACGATTTGACTACCAGAAACGGTATCGAGCTCATCAAGGTTCCATGTGACGACATTCAACGATTTGCCGAGACATCCGAACACACCTCGGAACTAGTCGAGCGTCTCCAGGCAGCAATTGAGCAAGAGTTGAATCGTGGTAAGCGCGTAGCCATGGTATTATTAGCCAATCCGGAGAATCCTCTGGGTCGGTGCTATCATCCCAACGTGCTTACTGGCATCTCCCAGCTCTGCGCCGAGCATGCAATACACCTTGTGGTAGATGAAATATATGCGCTAACGGGGGGTGATGCCTTTACCAGTATGTTGAGTCTGGAACTGGGTTCTAACACCCCGAACGTGCATGTACTCTGGGGCTTGAGCAAGGTAGGGCCGGTGAATTGATGAGGGTCATACACGGTTTACATAGCTAATCCAATTCATGGGCAGGATTTTGGGTTAGGTGGTCTGCGCCTTGGCTTCCTGGTCACCTTCAATGAGAAGGTGTACAAAGCCATGAGAACATTGAGGTATGAAGCGGAGCACTAAAAACCGTACCCAATAAAGTGCTTGTGCACTGCTAACTAGGATAGTATGTTTGGCTGGGTCACCGCGTCAAGCGCCACATTAGCGACGAAGCTGTTGTCTGATTCGAAGTTTATCAACTCTCACTACATTCCCAAGTTCCGGCGTCAACTTCAGAAGAGGAGGAACGAGGTTGAGAATTATCTCAGGATCAATGATATACCATATTCACGACCTGATGCGGGATTTTTTGTCTTTGTAGATCTTTCCGCATGGATGATCGACGGTGATGCCATCGGCGACGGTGACACGATACACGAGCTAAAGCTCTTAGAAAACATGATGAATCATCATGTATTCCTCGAACCTGGAACGGTACGTATGGTTCAAATTGTTCTTCACTCATATCTAGATCAAGCCATGTGCGTTACAGCGGCACATATGTCGTTTTCTCTACCTTGAACCCATCTAATTCGACGTGAGTAGGCATTCTTTGCAAGTCGACCTGGTTGGTTTCGGCTAAATTATGCAACGAGCGATTTGGTGTTTGAAAAAGGATTGCGCAATTTATCCAATTGCCTCTCATCTATTGACCAGGAGCCTCATAAAGAATACCCTTCACAGATTGCCACACAGACCAGTCCCTGGAAGGTATTTTGCTTCCGTTGAATACTGGATGTATATAAGATACTTTTCCCCAAATGTCCTAGTTTGAATATCAAATCTTGGCCTCATATAATATGGATCAAAACCCCTCCATATGCAAGCGAAATTAGTATATCAGTTCCCTTTAACAGATAGCAGTAGATCCAGCACAGACACTACAGCACAACATTCTTTATTCTCCTTTTCTGTGTACTGAGTGGCAGTGATTTCCATCTCAGCTTTCTCAACTTTAGGGTAAGTCTCTTCTTACGACACAGGTGGGATGAAGGTTTCCTCTCACATAATATGCATACATAGAAACGCAAAACATTAAAACTTCAATAAATACAAAATAAGAACCACTCAGTTTCGTCCAAGGTAGACAGGCCATGAAAAGGCAGAGGGAACCTATCTCGTAGACATGGAGGCCTTTGGCAGGGCCAAACTGAGAATCTACGCAGACCTGGTGGCCCTATGCCTAAACGGGAAGCCCCAAGCGCTGAACTCCCTTGTCAAGGTTTCCAAGAAAGACAACTGGAATTTTACGATAACGCAGACTTGCATCACTTCAATTGGCTGACGTCTTTAACCGAGTCACCTTGCATGCAAAGCTTTACCTAAATGGGTATACGAAACGCCGGACAGATAACACATTGCTTCGGTTCATGTCCAAGGTCGATACGACACCTCTCATTATCTGACCAAGGTTCAATTTTGGGCGTGATATACCACAAGCCTTCTGGCGCGTGTTATTGCATCTTCCTTGGCCCATCACGTTGACCTCCACTATCCTGCTATCGGAACACAAATCTAGGTGTAACTGAGCCGACATGCATTTCTCAAACGCGTGCCTTCACCTGGCGACGCTAGCTGTCTTTGCGACCCATATCGTTAATGCCTCGCCAATTGATAACACGCAGCTGGGACTGGTGGTCGACACAACCACTACTCCTAAACTCCCTAATAAGATCCGCCAGAATGACTCAATTTGCGATGCTGGGTCTGCACAATGGACTGGCACCATTGGTATTGGCGAAGGTCGGGGCCTATTTTACTGTTCGCATACTTAAGATTGACTAAAAATTGCTGTTCTTGTTTTCTAATCTGTATCCAGGGTATTTTGAGAGTCGCCATGAGCCAGAGCACGCGCCATTGGTGATTTGGTTGAATGGCGGCCCTGGCGCATCTTCATTACTTGGTGCATTTCACGAGATTGGCCCTTGCAAAGCTCAAGATGGTATCAAGGGAACAAAAAAGAACGAATTGAGCTGGACCAATTTCGCAAACATGCTCTTTATCGAGTAAGCGAATGCCTGTGCCCGAAACAACCCAGAGATTCTTTGAGGCTGATGACTTCACCTTGCGCAGTCAGCCAGTCGGCGTTGGATTTTCCAAGACAAACAACACTAATCTTTGGGCCGATAACCTGCTCGAGGGTGGCACAGACTTTGCCAGATTCCTCGACACATTCATCGACGAGCTCTTCCCGGAATTGAAAGGACGCCCTATCCATTTTGCGGGAGAGTCTTTTGGCGGCAAATTTGTCCCAGTGTACGCTGCCATGTCCCACCGCAGGTTCAGCTCCATCATCCTTGTCGATGCCATGGTTGATTTTCCCAAGACCATTACCGGCCTCTACGAGCACCTTTGCGTGCATCGCTCCGCAGGACAGGCAGGTGATGTGCCGCCCAAGCACTTAAATGAGACGGCTTGTGCTGCCATGGAGAAGAGCTACGTGAATTGCGAGTATGCCGCGAGACTCTGCGACCTGAGCTACGCAGAATCTACTTGCAGCGAGGCTTTGATGAAGTGCACGGAACTGTATTCAATCTACATGGCTGAGGTTGTCCCAGGTGGGCGCAATCCTTACGATGACCGGCTACGGTGTATTGATCCTCCCATGTGTGGTCAACTTGGTATGTCAACTTCTGGTTTTCAGCACGGCGCACTGCTTCTTCGTTCATTTTCCTCACATGAACTCGACTACGATGGAGAGCTAAATTCATTTACCACAGGTATGCAAGCAGTTTCGGATTATCTAAATACAGACAAAGTGCAAGGAGCGCTGGGATTTCATGCGCCGTTCGACTTCGAGGTTGTCAATATGGACATGAATGCGAAATGGTCAAACCAAACCGACATGTTTATCCCATCGACGCGTGAGATTGCAACTCTCCTGGATCACAAAAATACGCCAATACTTGTTCTCAATGGAAACAATGACGTGATAGTGCATGTATTAATAACTGTTGCCTTTGAGTTAAAAAATGGAGAAATTGGCTTACGCTTCAAACAGTAATAGCGAAGGTGTCGTCCGCATTTACAACGACTTGCTATGGGCCGGACACGCAAACTTCAAGCACCAGTCCCTTCAATCGTGGTTTTTCCGCGAACCCAACGGGGAGACGGCTGTTGGGGGGCAATTCAAAAGTGCAGGAAACCTGATGCTGGTTACCGTTGATGAAGCTGGACATATGAGTCCTATGGATCAGCCTATTGCTGTTGCGGAATTAATGCAAAAGTGGCTCAAGCATGGCGTCCAGACGAACGTTCACATAAGCAAGTCTCCGAAGAATGACCTTTCAGATGAGCTCTGATCTTGTTGTTCCGGATGCCACAGGTGGATAAATCAGAATACCTTTTTGAGCGTTTAGGCGATAATCCCATTTTTACATGGAGTATACTGTATTTCGGGCTCTACACCTTCCCAAGTACGGACCGTATCTTGTATAAGTTATGGCGTGCAATGAGTGACTGTGTCGATGGGAATGATAAGGGGCTGTTGAATATGAGTAGTATTCTTGTTCTTAAACGAAACCCAAACAGGCATACATGGTTGTGTGAACTCGCACACATGTTTATTTACAGATAATATTCGGTCCTAATTCATCACAATCATACACATCTTTCTTAATTCATGATGTTCCTTCAAACAACACAAATAGGCTGAAGTACATAACACACTACCACAAATATCCCATCTGCAATACTTTCAAAGCATCCGACCCATGTATTTCTTAGCAAGACTCAGACACACAGCGAACTTTATTACTATAGTACTCCGGGCCAGCAACGCTCGCAATCTGCAAGATGCTAATAATGACGTATCCGATACCCTCTCCAGAAGCACCCCCTGCAGCAATAGGATAGAAGCTTTTCTGGAAAGAGTTGGGAACGTACTTCCTCCAGATATGAGCTACGAGGTTTCTGATGACGAAGCTGAGGCTAACAGAAGATCCCGGAATGCACATCATCAAACCCACGAGTGACATGGTTGGTCCAGAATTGGCGTAATTCTGTAGATTGCTTTGGCAGAGCAGCCACCATCTCAGGATAACGGATACAGAGCCCTGAATAAACAGGACTAAGGCGAAGATCCAACTAGACTTTGAAATAGGAAAACTGAGCGATAGCATGGCCTGCGTTACAACGCGCCAGGTGCTACCCGTAGGCGTGGAGAAAGCACAAGTAGTGGCAGTGGGGTCCAGAATTCACGGATAGGCCTTTGCGAACAGTACGAAGACGCCAGGGGAGACGAAGACGGCTGACAGTGTGCCAATCATTTGAGCATACCGCTGGTAGCGAGGCGGCGTGCCCAGCATAAATCCAGTCCGGAAGTCTTGCACCAACTCAGCAGCCTGCTGTGCCGTGGCAGCCGATAATGCAACGGTGCCCAGATTGGTCAGGCTGGCCTGGTTGGCCCCGATACTAGCAACTTGGTCGCGCAGAATACCGCCTGTGATAAATTGTGTTCCCTTGACGATTGTAGTGGTGGGACTGCTGCCAGAGGCGCCAAGCACCTGGATGGAAACAGAAGACCATAGCGAGCCCAAGACCGTGGTCAAGATGGCATACTCCGGAGCGAAGCCAGATCAGGGTATTTGGGGTTATAACCTGCAGTCCCGACCACAGTCCCTGTAGCAATAGTGATGGGGCCAAGAATGCCCTATGCGAGTACCGTGCCCAGAAGCATCGAAAGAGCAGCGTTTGTATCAATCAACATGCCAAGTGAGAGGTAGGCAGGCGACCAAAACCAAGAAATCCAGCCCCTATTTACAGCAGCAATGGCATCTTTGCCACCCAACTTATATATCCACCAGAAGGGGTTCCAGGTATTAGCGTTGTGGGGCTGCACAAAGTCCAGGTAGGTACTTACGATTTGAGAATGCGAAAAAAACATCTTTTTAGGAAACATTACCTGCATTCGACGGTAGTGCAGTTGGCAACGCGACGTTCATCAGCCGCCAACCGTGTGCTCCCTTTGGTCAATATCGGATAGAATAATCACCATCATAAATAGAAGAACTCCCTACTTAATTTTAAGTTACTAATTATTAAATATCACAAAATAAACTCCATTCACGAGCAATCGTCTGATCACCCATGGTGTATTGATCCCCAGATGATCACTTACCCTGTATCAATATCGACACGTGAATGATCACGTGTGCTGATCCTCTGTCGAGATAGTTCACCTTTCCAGCACAAATGCCACCATGTTCAAGTTCAGGACACTATCAAAGTACTTTATTTCTCAAAGATCGACGAGATAACGTCCATGTACCCTGTGCAAGTTAAGACTCCTGTGCTGGAGAAGGTAGGGCTGCATGCTCGATGGCGGTGCTCAAGAGCTTGACTTTAAACCTATTTTAGGCGAGATGGAAATGATGGCAGGGAAACCTTAATATCATGCTTGGACTCTTTCAACGCCAAAATACGTACGACAAACGCGTATGGCCATTTGGATTTGCTGGAAGCGTTGCAGGGCCTGTCTTGCAACGGAAAACCGGCTTTTAGCATGAAGCTTGCCAACATCCAAGGACGAATGTGGCAAGGAGCCCTGCACGGCCTTTGCCAGAGAATTTTTCTATTGGTCTTATCGCTGTCGCCTGAGGTGTGGCTTTTGTCCCGTGTTCAGCTTAGTGCCGGCCTGCTAAATCGTGGTTGGGCCATTCAGCCATGGCTGCGCTGGCACCTGGGCTCGACCGCGATCTAATTTTCAGCTGTGGTGTCGGGCCCTCAGCTGAGTGAAGCGGCCAAGATGCATCAACTGCCGATTCTCTTCTTGAGAATTTGGTCAATCTCATATTCTAGGCAATGACCAAGTGCAGATTTTCGTGAAAGTGGGTTGATCTTGGCATTTCACAGTCTTGTCGAGTCACTACCCTCAACGCCGTCTCACCTGAAAGAGCCAGTGCCACAGGAAGCGGTGATGAGGTCCCAGCATTAGTGCTAGGTGCCTTGCCTCTGCCCTAGTGATTGAATTTGCAACCATCCCTGTGGCAGCCACAGCGCCTCAGTTCCACTAGCCGGAGCTGGGTCTGATGTACAAATACTGAGCCATTTGACGGTTCCTGGCGTGTGGGCATTCTCTAGCAATCGTCTTCCTCTACTACCAACAATAAGCAACAATTCTCATCTCCTACTATGCACTTCGTACACCTCATTCTTGCCGGCCTTGGCTCCCTGACCTATGCAAGCCCTATCCCCGCGCCCGTCGGTTTTAGTCCTGTAATCGTCAATACCGCCCAATACGCCTTAAGCGACGTCGCCAAGATCGATTTCACTAGCCGCGCTGGCTACCTCACAATCACCTTCCGATAGCTGGGTAGCTAGAGCCTGGGCAAAATACAGTCCTCTGTGATTCCATTCACCTTGTTATCGAGCTGGTGCTTGGTTTACTTAGCTTTCAAGCAAAGCCTTCGCCCTCGGAATAAAAGAATATGATGGATGAGACTGCAACTTATCTTTGGATTGGATTATGGCTTGAATATTTTGATGCCTACGAATGAAGCTATTGGAGGAGTTAGTATATTCGTCTTCGGTCGTTTGGTGGAAGCCTGGTCTTGCTTAGATAATTCTCACATCTCCAGGGATAATGTGATTATTTTTGATACCATTTAACCATTTTCATTCGCGTTGGATGGCTGGATGACATAAAATGACTATGACTTTGAGTGTGGACTGGGGCGCAACTGTGAGCAAAGTCTCTCGCCTCTAAAGCCAGGCTCCACATTGGGCAGTCAGTACACAGAATAAGCCCGCCACATTGCGTTGGCATATGGGTATGAAATCATGAACGCAGCTCTCCCAGCGGCTATAGTTTGAGCCTTGATTGAACTTAAACCTCCGTGGGGGGGTAAATACGCTGAGGTAGGTTCCTATTCAGGTGATCATACAGCGGTAGTTGAAGGAGCCAATAGTCTGTTTTTCAGATCCTGGGCGGGCCTGTTAACATGGCTAAGAAGGAGAATTCCAGTTCTGGGGTCTGGAGAAGACAGGCTGTCGTCACTAGGGTAAAGAGTTACATGGTTGATTGGCGTTTAGCAGCAGCATTCTTTACAGATTGAGGTTCTCATTGAATCGAGTGAGGGCGCGACTGTCCTCGCAAGATGCTATCCAGTCTTATGCATACGAGTTACGCTGTCAACTATCTCGTCATATAATGTGGTTTTCTTCATACTTCAGAATAAAATAGGTTGTAATTGACCCCTTCCTCCAATATTACTGGCAACGGCAGATTGATGTAAGTTCTGTCAGCTTTGATGCCCTGATTACTGGGTACCTTGTACACGCCTGTTATTGAACTCAAGGGTAACTGTTCGGACTCGGAAGCCGAGAGATGACGTAGATGATCTCGAGAGGCAAGAGAGTAGGCCACGTAATGATTTAGTTAGTCATGGGCTCAGAAAGAAAGGTTGGAATTAAACGCTTGGCAAAGTGGATATCTGGGCCGCCCAAGTCCTCTTGGGGGTCACTGCGTACTTCAATTAGAAACCTCAGGTGACCTGTAACCGCTGATCTGCTAAGAGAAGGGAAATAGAACTCGTCTGGGAATACTTTTATCTACTCCGAGGATAGATTGCCCGAATTTGTATGAGTTTGCTGGTTCTTTTAAACGATGAACTTGTTACCCTAGTGCCAGTACCTCAGCTGCGGCCATCCTGTCATAGGGTGCTTGCCGCCCTATATCCATCTTGTAGATATGAAGGAAGCCATACAATTACCTTTAGCACTTTTTTTCCTAGGCAAAATTTCGTATATCTATCAAGTGCAAAAAATTCACTCAAGTCTGTTCACTCGCACTGAGAAGTCAAATGGGAATAGAGTGGCTTAGGTACAATCTTATATTATGGATACCATCGGGTCACAATTCCAAGGGATCAACAAGATTCTGTCAATAAGATTCAGATTCTAATGTTCTGGAAATGAGTCGCGGTGCACGGGCTTTAGTGAAGCCTCTTTCGATCCTCGGGCTAGACCTGAAACACAGGTCCATCTTGGCTTCAACGGCCAAAAGCCCAAGGATAAAAGCTTGAAGCGAATGAGCACGTAGCATGCGAGTTCAAGATTGCACGAGAGAGGAAAAGTGATCATTAGGTGCTTTCATTAGCTGAATCCATGTGATCTATGTAGTTGAATATGGCTTTGAAGCTCATTGCATTGAATGCCGGAAACTATGAATGTGTCGAAGATGCTGAAACCAAACAAGGGCAAGCACCCATTCGACTTGCCTAAAAGATGTATTTTTCTCCACATCCACGCGAGTCAGACTTTAGTTGATCCAATCCTTGTAATATTTAAGTTAATAGACTTACCCTGGAGATCCCTGCGCACAAAATCGTCAATAACGACGTCGATATTGGTTGGTGCATCAGTGATGACTTTGCGAGATTGAGATGACTCTACAACCGAAGTTGATATGATTCAGGTATAAATGTGCCAACATCCTTCGACGTTATTGTTTCTTCATTCCTCAGCATCACACTTATCAAGCTTTACCACCCAAGTACCTCTTTACACCCTTTAGCAACATTTAGCTCACTGAGCTTCACAATCCAATTTGCATTCTCTATCGATTTTATCATCAGACAAAACAACTCTTCAAAATGAAGGCCTTTATCTTCGCCGCTATCGCCATGGCCGTGTCTGCCTTTGCCTCTCCTCTTGTTCAAGACCCCAACACCGACAACGAGAAGCGCGACCCCCAATGGGTTTGCCCCGGCATCGGGAGCCCATGGAACCCCAGCGAATGTGCCAGGCGTCAGGGTGCCGTGCCTGTCATCCCCTAAAGGAGACGAAGGAGGACTTTGGCCATTCTACAGCTCAAACACGAGACTGCGCCGACGGAAAGGAAGCGATGGGCAGGTTTTGTCAAACTGACTGGACTGAGCGAGACGCTCTTGCGGTGGAAACGGGACTCTAATTCTGACAATATATTACTCCTTGTAGATTGCTGTTGTTCTAGCATCAACTCTACCTTAATACAACTTCATTATCATCAACCATCATAGATGGATACCGATTCTTGCCATTGTACTGTGCAAAAGCTGGCAGCATTCACGTTTCCACGTTCGATGAAATGTTTTGTACATTGACCTGAACTATAACTGTGAAATTTTGTTTCCCTTGTGAGGGGATGAACTTGGCTGCCATCACGGTTTTCACATCATGGACCGTCTGCGGACCTATGACCAGGAAATGCCGGCGTAGATTTCTTAGAAGCGACTCAGAGCGACGGCTGATATTCTCCCATTACATGAATTATTTTCCACCATTGCCAAAAAAAAGAAATAAGAGAAAGAAAACAGAAACGAAAAAAGAAACCTTTTCCTCAAACACTTTCCCTCATTTTAAACGCCAAAGCTAGTGAAAAGCCGCGTGCGCTTGACCGAACTCTGTAGAGACTGTCAGACTTGAAGCA
Organism: Calonectria pteridis; assembly: GCA_022837005.1. NCBI lineage: Eukaryota > Fungi > Ascomycota > Sordariomycetes > Hypocreales > Nectriaceae > Calonectria > Calonectria pteridis. Next base: position 40,372 of record JAKZGU010000146.1, read on the forward strand.
GGTGATTGCTTGCTAGTACTCACGCATCCACCAATCCAGCTCTGCAGACTTGTGTATTGTGAATTCTTTCAAGTTTGGTAGCAAACGAGCCTGGCGTTCCAATTCCTCGACTACAGGGGATGACTGGGGTCGTATCTGGTCCAGGACAACTACTTCGATCGACTGGGGCAGCAGATCTTCAATCAGGGAGATGATTCGTTTGTTTTCCGTCAGCTCGCAGTACAGACAAATTTCGTTGAGCCTCAGAGTCTTCAAGCTGGTGAATTCCTTCATGGACGTGATGAGAACGTTGTGGTACCAGAGGTAAATCTGCACGGCCCAGCCACTGAACAAAACGTCCAGGTTCTCTAGCGTCTTTTTACAGGGTGCAAGCTCTTCGACAATGTCTCTCGGGCTTAACAGTGGCTCGACTCGGTCCAGTGTCTCGTACATGGACCAAGAGTTGGATGAGTAGTAAGTGAAGCTGGTGAGCTTGGTACAGCACTCGGTCAGCTTTGCCAGGTCGCCCTTGGCAAGCAAAGAATTTTCCAATTTGAGCGACGTCAGATTTTTGATGGGGAGACAGGAGGCCGTTCGAATACACGAGTTCAAGCTTAGTTTCTCAATGTTGGGTGCTCTGTCGCAAAGATCCCGGACTTGGTACAACTTAAACCCTTTCGCCTCGTCGCCGCTGAAATTCAGGTCGCGCAAGCTTTCCAGGTTTGCCGATGGCAGCATGTATTTACCGTATTTTCTGTATGAAGTCGTCGACAGAGCCAACTGGGACAGATTGGTGACCAGGCTTAGACACACGTTGACGGTAAACCCATGTCGCCTGGAATCGCGTTTGAGGGAGGAACGACCGTCCTGGTCTTCACAGATTTGAAGGGCATCGTCGTCAGGAAACCATGCTCTGGCGAGGTGAGCGTCAATTTCACACATGATGTCCCTCGTTGGCGAGGTGTGGTGGGGATCGATTCCAGTGCACAGACCTAGAGACATGTCCTTGACATGACGAGCTAACTCGGGATTCTTAACGATTGTGCGAACAAAATGAAGCAACGGGAGTAATTTTTTGCCATCAAAATGTAGACTGGAATATAGAATTGGCCTCGCAACATCGCGGATCCGGCGCGACACCTGGCTCAGCCTGGACAGATCTCTCAAGTGGGCAAAGGAATCCGTCGGCTCGCCGCAAGGGCGGGAGAGCGGCCGGCCCGCGTCGGACGATGCGCAAACGCAGATTTTGTGAAGGATCTCATTGGGGACGCAAAGAAGGGCCATGATGATGGCAGGGACGCCAACTACGCACCCAAGGGACAAATGTGTGATGCGTGAAAAGAGTGAATGGAAGGGTTCAGTGGTGTAATGCGGGGCGCAGCAAGCTGAAACAACTTCGACTGTCACGTGCGAGTGGCTTGCTTCTGTTCGTACGCGCCGGAGCGAAGGCTTTGGTTTGAAAAAGGACAGGTCATGCCACCCAAACCATCATCACCATCGACCAATGGGCGCATGAATTCGGCATTGCCGAATCCGGCTATTTGCAGCAGCACACATTGTCAGAGCAATAAGGGGCTCGCGTAATTTAGCGACAAGAACCCATTTTTTTCTCTCATTTTTCCGCTTGTTTTTTGCATGCTGGAAGCTGACCAATGGAGAACAGGAGTTCATAAAAGAGATGGCAGGTTATGCAACACCGGCCGTGTATCATGCAATGCACAAGTGGGGTTTGTGAAAAGAGGCTTGAGCGAACACCTTGGGAGGAATGTGATGCGTTGAAAGCACACCCAAAACATACTGGTTCGGGTCTCTTTTGTAAACAAGGTCATGTGTTAATTGGACCCAAGGATTTGACTTTACCAATCGCTATCAAGATCGGATCGTCAATTGAATCGCGCCAAGGGAAGGATCCAAACTCTAACCAGGGTGGTTTAAAATAGGTCCCGTGCGGCAATTACATGGCTGCACGAGGGAAAAAAGAAAGTCCCAGCATAGATGCTCGTAGGAGCGGTAAACTAGTATTTCGTGAGATCGGTGGTGCACTTACAGTAACTCCTGAGATGCGATGTCAATTCGCGGCAGGATACCAAAACAAGTGAGACGTGCACGTTGCTCAACGCCTGCATCGGTTGGCTCCGCTACGTCGATTGACTGCACACATTACCACAAGTTAGAATCAAGAGTGGTGACCTCAACTTACAAGGTTTACGTACAAGAGGCAAGTTGAGGTCATCATCCCAAGAAACGAGTCTTACTTGACCAAGCGATTGATTATCACGAGGATGATGAAGGTGCGATGCCAATATGCAACACTATAGCCGTTATCTCCAAGATACACTGATAAAAAAGTCGGCAATTACCTCTTCCCAACAAAGAGGCGAAAAATGGGCAATGATCCGACATGGTGGTGTGATCTGTGGGGAGAAGGAAGTCGCTTAAGGTCCAATCACCGAAGCGCATGTATTATGCAACAGGGAAGAACCGGATATATCACAGGCAACACGACATTGCCTGAATCAATTGTTTCCCTAGCCATATTTACCCCTCATTTACGATGGCAAGCCAGCCCCCGTCTGCAGCAACACCCGAGGCTCGCCCAGAGTCGCCCGCCAATGCGTCAGAGCACTCGGTAAACATCGAGGCGGACCCTGTCGCCGTGGGAGAACAAGACAATGCTGACGCGGACTCAGCAGTCGACGCGAATAGCGTTGCTTCATCCACCACATCAATAACTGAGAGCATTCTCAACTACCGGAAGCTCCATGGGCGCACTTACGAGAATGTCAAGACAACCGAGTACTGGGCGCCAAATGATGAGCAGCAAAATGATGCTCTGGATGTCATCCACACCGTCCACCTGATGACCCTCGATGATAAATTGTTCCTACCTCCGATCGGTGATCACCCAGGTCGCGTTCTTGACATTGGCACCGGTACCGGAATCTGGGCTATCGACTTTGCTGACCAGTACCCAGGAGCCAAGGTCATCGGCACTGACCTGAGCCCTATTCAGCCTGCCTGGGTCCCACCAAATGTGGAGTTTGTAATTGACGACTGCACCCTAGAATGGACTTGGCCAGAGGACCATTTTGACTTCATTCATCTGCGGGCACTCTATGGCAGTATTCCCGATTGGAATGACTTGTATAAAAAGGCTTATCGTCATTTGGCTCCTGGGGGCTGGATCCAAGACCTTGAGATGGATGTTTCCATCCAATCCGATCACAAAACCTTTCCGGATGACCACCCTTACAACCGCTGGGCCAATTATTTTTATGAGGTTGGCGAGAAGACGGGCCGTCGCTTCGATATCGCCAGCGGTCACCTGATGCGAGATGGTCTGGAGGCGGCTGGTTTTGTCGACATTGTAGAGAAGAAGATTAAGTGTCCTATCAGTGGATGGCCCAAAGATCCCAAAAAGAAGCAGGTAGGAATGCTTCTCATGATTGCCATGGATGAGAGTCTCGATGGGTTCGCTACCTTACTCTTTACCCAGATCCTAGGTTGGGACAGGGCTGAGGTCTTGGTGTTTATTGCTGAATACCGTCGCGAGATAAAGAATCAAGCCAATTGCGGTTGGGGATATGTGTAAGTGCTTATCTATCCACCCTGATCGGCTCAGAGTATTGATGTGATAAAACAGGACTGTCGTGTACGGTCGCAAGCCGCCTGTGGAAGCCCTAGCGCTTGACCAGTGACGATAAAATTTGGGTCTTTGTTGAACAGAGTTGCGATCTATTTTGATGAGATTGGGAAAATGTGAGGGGTCAACAGGATAGTGCAATGGAGACATTGATGTGTATTAGTCACTTATTTTACAAGAAATATCTCTGAACAAGTCCTGATAGATAGTTTACGTGAACGCTTCCAAAATTGGTGGAACCTTCTCGGAAAGCTCAACTACCCAGGACCCAGGCCTTCTAGTGAATTATGGCCCAAAAGGTGTTATTAGGGTTTATCAAGATGCAACTGGAGCCTTTTGGCTCATACCCAACCCATCGGAGATGACTTGCTTTTAACACCTGGATGTCCACCACAGCGGGTTTAAAAACACGGCAGTTCTCATTTTCCCCCGTTACCTCGGTATCCTTCTTCCATCACATTCCCATCTCTTCATCTTCACAGTTTTCCATCTTCACATTCAGCCAGCACAACTCTCAAGATGGATCACATGCCATTTACCAGAAAGGTCTACCCTTCAATCCAGCTTTTGCTCGGCTTGCAGTTTGAATGCGGATCTACCAAGGCCAAGCGACCAGTTCCCCCAACAGGCATCGAAGACTACACAGTGCTCCACTTGAAGGAAGGTCTTCTATACGCTTGTCAGAGCTTGCGTGATAGAGAACAGCCTGTGTCGCCCTCTGTCAGCCACTGCTTGAGGATCTACAAAGCTACCTTGAAGACTCTTCTAGCTGAGGAAAATGCCGATGCAGAAGAGCAGAAAGATCTTCTCAGCAATGTGCTCACTTATGAGAGGCACATGGCCACGAAATTCAACCCACAACGCCCCATCAGCACTGAACAATTAGAGTTCACTAGTTGTTTGGTGGCGCTTCGCCGTTACGAGTTAGCCATTCGATATGGCGATTACTTTGAGCATGTCAGTCGGCATCTCAATCTTAGTCTCCAGGAGAAGGCGAAAGAGTTCTTTGATGTGCCTGAAGAATGGAAATGCCGCATCATTGGGCTCCATCATCGGATCATGGGCGAGCGTGATCTACTCCCAAGGATTCAGAGACGTGATCCCAGCGTCACGGAAAACGATATACCGGCAACCTTGGGTGTTCGGAGGGCGTGCGACTATCTCGGTATAAATCCCCACCGCTCCTATAGCACCATTGCTGCGTTCGCTGGTCGTACCGATATGATGCATGAATCGATCGAAAAGTACATTGAGAGAGGTTGGTGGTTACATCTCAAACAGGTACTGCCCGAAGACCTTCGGGACTTACCCATGGTCACGCCGTCTCATCTTTTCTGCATCATACCTTTTCTTCAGGAGACCATCAACACCGTCGTAGATCATTACTTTGATCTAAACGGCTACCCTGAGGAAACAGCATTCTGGACACCGCGGAGGGAATTATACGATGCAGTCAAGGTGGCTAAAGACCAAAACCCAGACTTCTTCCGCGTCTCTGAGCGCTTCTTCTTCCCCCAGATCCAAAAGATTAAGGAAATCGCGACAGAAAGTTGCCGGCGGCTCTTGATCAACTACTCAACACGCCACGAGACTGCTGCCAAGTTACATGTGCCTCCTTCCGAGCTCAGAAAGGAAATGAGAAGCCTGCAGAGGAGGACATGGGATACAATGGTTGAAATGCATACCTTGGCCAATAGGTATCAAGAAAAAGAGTATTTCTGTTCTTATCGCAAGATAAGTCCTGAGATTTGGCTCCATTTGGTGGAAGAGGAGGAAGCGGAGGAAAAGATGTGATGCGAGGGTTTCTTTGTGTACACAATTTGATTTGAGTTTCTCGAGTGCTAGTTTGAGATTGGATAATTGGTTGGAACAAGAATATTCTTACAATAGACAGATGGAGCAGTCACAGACACTACACCATTGTCCGTGCAGTGAGAATGTTCTTTTGAACCTATTCCTTGTTCGAAATTTAGATTTTGGGTTAGATTTTAATGCTCAACCCTAATTCTGATCTCATCTATGTTCAAAGCAGATTTTGGTTTCTATAAACCAGTAAACGCCGTGCAAAAGAAATCTTCAACCACGTTCCCCAATGCCAACCAGTGACAGAACCGGGGAATGGACAGGAGAATGTAGGCGAGGGCCACAACCTGAAGGCTGAAACTTACCCTTGAGCTTTGTAGGCTATACGGGCCACATTCAGTGGTAGATAGCGTATTGGAAAGTGGCTGTGACCGGGTGAATGGCATTGGTAGCAATCGTTGAGTCGAATTGGACAATAGTCCAACTCGAGCCAACAAACCTAGATCTGAGCTCCACTGATATGCTCTTGGCCAGCGTGAGCATAATGCTTCACGCTAATATATAGCAGAGTTCTTTGTATCCAAATTTTACAACGGCTTTGTAAGCAACTGCGTCGAGACTCGTTGCAATTTGGAGCTCTCCGAAAAGCATACCAGTCCTACTTGTCGTCTTCTTTTGCATTGCCCACTCGTCTGATTATCAGAGCAGGGGTAAATAAAGATGCGCTCGGAAATTCTCTACGTTTTGGTTCTCCCTTGGGTAGTTACTTCGGTAATACTCCCACCCAACTTGTTTTGCAAAGTCAATGCCGTCGCCAATGGGCGTGTTGCGAGCCAGTGCTTCTGCCAGTAGCTACTGTTCAAACTTCTTATCCATCCGCACGTAGACAAGCTAAGCGCCTGCATTATGAATTATTTAAGGGGCTTCAAGGCCTTTATGCTAACTTCCTACCTCTGGTACTGCTACTATCGTTTTCACGCCCACTCCCATCACCAACACCGCGTCCATCACTTTAACCACGGACCCAGTGACAAATTTTGTAACCCAGGTTCAAAGCACAGCCGTCACCCAAACGGCTGTACAGACTCAAGTGCAAGTATGTTAAATGCAAAACACAGAAAAAGAGGCTTACTGATGCGATCCTGATCGCAGGTAGTGACTTTAACGTCGACAGCAACTACCTCCACAGCCACCATCACTTGCCTGAACAGCACCCTCTACGCACCCACCTCTATCGCTCAAGTAAATGCGCACGAAATAACTGCTATATTCGCAGACAATTGGGCTAGAGCAGAAATCTCCTCCGCATGTTCATATTTATCAATTCCAACACCGACTAGGACCATCACGCGGTATAGAACGCTTTAACCACGGAGATTCAGTGTTACAGCCACCAGGAGAGTCACTCCTACTGTATATGTGTAAGTCAGCGCTCTAAACGTACCAAGGAGCAACTGAAGTTGATTAACTCCTGATTCAGCACCAGGACAGCATTTGCAACGTCAACAAGTATTCTTACTTCAACACAGAAAGTTGTATCCACCCACACAGTGCTTATCGGGGCTGTGGCGACGACCATTGCATCTAATGGACTTGCATATCGTGAATACCATTATCAATCTGGCCTTGGAGGTCCATTTGATCCATTCATATATAAGGGCGTGCTTGCAGAGGCCAGTGGCACCCTCCAATCACTGGGTTTCTCCACCCCTAACTGGTACAACGGCGGTGACCTCCTCACTCTCTCTGGCGGCAAAGGTTTCGCTAGCGGTTTCACGACCATCATCGTAAACGGCTTCTTCATCGTTAAAGATACAGGCCAGTACAGATTTTCCACCCATGCCGAACGGATTGACAAGTATGGCTACCTTTGGGTTGGTGATAGCGCGTACACCTGGCTGGATGCCACTGCTGCGTACAAGTTGAGTCGGACTATTACTCTAGTTTTTGGGACTCACCAAGTCACATTGAACAAAGGGGGTGCGATTCCGCTGACTTGGCTGCGGGCGAATACGGCCGGGCCTGGGCAGAGCCAGGTTTCGCTTACGACGCCAAATGGCCAGACGCTCGACGACACTACAAGATACTTTATCAAGGCCTGTAACCCCAGTATCTTCACATAAGGATGTATGAATCAGTCTAAATTGATTAATTTTTATTTTAATCTGCTCCAAGTATACCTTTGGCGGCATCTGTAGGGCGCTTGATAGTAAAATGGCTGATATAGCTTCGTTGATTGGAAGCATGTTGCAGTGTACTTGATCACTGGTCTCAAACATAGTGCATCAGCTAAAAGCTATCATGGCTCAGCTATTTAAACCGAATTGTCATATCCAGTCAGCCATTTCTTCAACTTAGCTTCCAAGGTCGTCGCCCGCTTGCACGCCCACCAATATTTCTCCTGGGGAAGCAATATCCTCACAGCACGGTAAAAGTGGCAAACCAAAAGAGTAGCGTGGAGGTCACCATGCTGAAGCATTGAAGCGAAATGTCCATAGCACTGTACTGGAAATGAAAATACATATCTCGCCAGCTCGGTCAAGATTGTTTCGGTTGTATCTGGCGGATGTTCTAGTTGAGCCTCTGGGAGGAAGGACATGATCAGACAGAGTCGAGCAACGGCGGGTTTGTATCCATCTTGTATTGGATCTACCACGTCCGGCATGCTGTGCGAATGAGAGACCCAAGGATCTGAAACAGGACGGCCGCTCCGCATGTACGGTATAGGTATTTCGGATAGGTCGAGATTCAGTGGGCGGCCATATGAGAAGTAATTCTGAAATTCCTCCAATGTTTCACTACTAATCTGCGCTTTTTGCACAAGCGCATGCAGTGGATTGTGTTGAACTCGCGGCATCAACACGGGCAACTTTTCAGGGTCAAGCCGCACGCTCTTGAGAAAGACTTGCTTCAAACCAGAGCTGAATTCAAACATGGGATCGCGAGGTGGAGTGAGAGAGTCCTCGTCATCGTGAAGCGAGATGTAGTCTGCACTAGCCCATATCTCGTACTGAATCAGATTCGATGTGGCGATAAAGGCATCGAAATTGGTCGTCGTCAGGGTGCCATCTTCGGACAATGCTTGACGAAATCGCGACAGGACACGAGCTAGGTGTTTGGCTGCCACAATTGGGTAGATTGCGTCGTGTGGCAGCAAGGCGGAAAGATGGCGAGCGGCAACACACAAAACAGCGTTCATCAGAAAGTCGAAATCAAAGCACAGCCGAAGTGCATACTCCCAGACGTCAGAGGGCATCAGTAACGTATGGCGTGTACATGATTGGAAATGATGAAATAGCTTCAGGTGATGAAGGTTGACGACAGGGTCTGTTGCTTGAGAACACAAAGCAGTGGTTTGGGTAGGTGTGGGCGGGATGGATGGTGGCCCATGAGACCGCATAAATCGCTTGCAAGTCTCCCCACGTCGTACACAACTCGCACAAGGTGTCTCTTCATTGCACTGTAGAGCCAACACATCAGTCTCAAGATTCCACACGTGGTTGCAGATTATACTGACCTTGACCCTCCTCTTTTTACAATTCTGACATCCTGCTTTCGACTTCTGGTGCACCCTACGATGCCTATGGAGATCAATAGCCAAGGCTTTGGGCACCTCTGCAAGGGCCTGACTCGAGTTTGGAGTTGGCGAGAGGACAAATGTGTGGGTCAAGTCTGAGAGAGAGGGCGCCATCGGCTCCTTTGCACCAACGCGAAATTTGATCCCACGACACGTCGAGAGGAAATTTCAAACAGATTCGTATCGATATTTTGAGAAAGGCGTGACAACTCCAAGATAGGATGATGGAGACCAGGGCGGAAACAATGTGCTAATGGTGTAAAGTCCGTAAAATCCGCCCACGGGCTGAACTAAAGTGAGACCAAAGAAAACACCACTGCTCCACTATTTCCATCTTGACTTCGTATCGCCAAAACCGGCTTAGCGCACTATCTCACGATGGGCTCAAGAGCCTCCTCCAACGTATGTACTGCCTGTATGTATCCTTGAATGATACAATTCAACGGACGGATCGGATATTAGAATGTAGAGAGGCTCTTGATCCCGGTTTCCTACGAATACAAAATGCGGCCAAACGCTGACACTCCGTGAATGATCTCGTCAATTTTCAGCAGACATCCACGAAAAACCGACAGGAAAAAATGGTTGCCCTCTCTGAAGTTGTCGCCTCAAATCAGCGCATCGCGTCTGCCTTCCCAGATGGTCTTGTAGCCGTCTTTGTTGGAGGAACCAGCGGGATTGGTGAATACACGGTGAAGGCACTTGCCAAATATGCCTTCAGGCCTCGCGCCTATATCATTGGCCGTTCTCAAGAGGCTGCTGATCGCATCATCCAAGAATGCCAGCAGCTCAATCCTGATGGTCAATTTGTATTCATCAAAGCAGATGTGAGCCTTTTGCAAGTGGTTGACGATGTATGCCGCGAGATCAAGAGCAAGGAACCAGCCATCAATATCCTCATACTGAGCCAAGGATCCATGGCCTACAGCGCAAGTACGTATCACACGATGTAATTCAGAAATCACACTGCTAATTGCATCCAGAAACATCCGAAGGGCTCCCCCTGACGGCAAGCTTGAGCATGCATTCGCGCACGCGCTTCATTCTCAATCTACTCCCACTCCTGCAAAATGCGGCCTCTCTACGTCGCGTCGTTAGTGTAATGGCAGCAAGCTGCGAAGGTCCAATAGACACAGACAATATACCTGGCGAGGGGTTCGCTCTGCGACAGTCGCGCGACCAAGCAGCCTCGATTCAATCGTTGCTCCTTGCGCAGTGCGCTCGCCGAGCGCCTGGCGTCAGTTTCGTGCACAACTTGCCAGGCGTGGTCAAGAGCGGCATCATGCGCGACATTGAGTGGACCTTTGGGCTTTACATCATCGTCGGCATCAGCCGGCTGCTGCAGCCATTCATCGCAGTCCCGCCCGGCGAGGCCGGCGAGCGACATCTGTTTTTGGCCACAAGCGCGCGATACGCGTCGGCAGAAGGCGGCAGCGGTGTTGCAGGGGTCCCGTTAGCGGACGGTCTAGTTGAAGCTAGGGGAAGTGATGGGCACGACGGAAGTGGGGTGTACTCGATTAACCATCGAGGTGACAGCTCTCCGCCAACTGTTGAGAAGCTGCTGGCCGGTTTCAGGGACGATGGAACAGTAAAGAAAATCTGGGACTACGTCATGACGGATTTTAAGAGAATCACAGGAACCGAGGTCGTATCATACTAAACGACTCGGGGAGATGCGGTCGGGTTTGTTTAGTAATTATTTAGTCCAGCACTGATATGTCTATTCAAGCAGCCCACGATTACAACTTTTGTCTCAAGGCGACGTAGATCGATTCCCCGCGTGCAAGAACAATACCATTCTCATCTTCTATCACTCCATCAACGTAAAACTTTCTTCCTTCGATTTTAGAAACAACAGCGCGACACAGGTAGGTCCCGGGTAGCGGAACAGGTTTGATGAACTTAACATTGAGCTGGCCGGTCATGGGCGTGCCCTTGGGGTGGGTATTGTGCCGCTGATTGAGAATAAAGATAAGCCCAAGCGCCTCGTCAAGAATTGTGGCAACGATGCCGCCGTGGCAGACGCCTGGGTACCCAGCCAGACCACTTTCCAACGTGACGAGGTACTTGGCGTCGCGAATCATTTCTGTTTGAGCAGGCTTTGGAGGTTTGTACATGGCTAGAAACGCCTGCATGGTGGATATGGAGCGAATGGTACGGGCGAACAGCTCATCTTCCCCGTCGGGCTTCGGCGTGCAGCTCGGCGACGTTATCTTGATGGTATCTGGCTCATCAAGGTGTGTGCGACACCACGGGATGCGGGAGAAGTACTCCAAGTCTGTTATTTCGGCGCTCATTTTGCAAAGAGGTTGAGCGGCGTATATTCAAGGTGATAATTCCGACAGAGGCACAATCAATTGAGCGTTGATGAGAGGTTTAAGGGAAGACGAGATTGTCCCGAGGTTGAGTCTGGGGTAATTGCCCCACCAAAACCTGGGGTTTACAGCCTTGGATCTCAGGCGTTGAGTGTGTCTCGCGTAAGTGCCGGAACAGGAAATGGCCGTTTGTGAGGCTCAAAGAACCTAAGCGGACGATCTTTTGCTTGAAATTTCGGATTCGTATTTGAGGCCTGGTACCGCATTGCTGTAGCATTGATTAGTGAGTGCATAGTAAAGTTCTTGGGTCGATTGCACGTGACTAGAACGACTGGCTACCTAGACTATGGTGCTATCTACAACACTGCTGATCCCAAGTACAGCCAGCCAATGCTGGCGACTCCTCGGTCACCTAATACGAAAAATGATGTAAAATGCGTATGACTGGCTGGATACATATGCACTATGAGGCTTCATCTCCTGCAGACCACGCGCGATGATGAAGGGACGGGAATTAGGCACCAACTATGCAAGCCGGAGATGCATCTCTTCCCGGGCATCCACATTCCCCCCATCCTACGATGGGGCCAATTGTAGAAGTGTTTCGCCAAGCAGCCCTACAACATCCACCATCTGCATCACGGCCAAGAAAATGAAGAAAATGCCTCTGACCATTCTGGCTTCGGCTCATTCGGGTCCTTCGGGACCCACATGGCAGCGGCGAGCCAGCCGGAAGGGGAAGAGCCGTCCGAAGAGTGGTGCTTCAACGTGTTTACGGTCCACCAGAGTCTTGTTAAGCATCCACCCCTGAGCGCTTACAAATTCGAGCCCACAGCCAAGGCCCACGGAGTCCGTGATGTGATGTGATGTCATAAATAGCTGGCGGGACAACATCTCAAACCCCCTCATCACCAGAATCACGCTCTCATTCAACACAAACACCACGTTTACTCGCCTTACAGATTCGATTCGCTCACAATGGCCACCCAGAAAGCAGTCGTCGTCTCTGCCGAAAAGACGGGCATTGTGGTGACTGACCGACCAATCCCAGCTCTTCGTGACGACTACATCCTCGTCAAGACGGTCAGCGTCGCTCTGAACCCGACTGACTGGAAGCACATCAAGTACGTTGCTGCTCCCGGGTGCCTCGTCGGCTGCGACTACGCAGGAATCGTGGAGGAGGTCGGCAAGGATGTCAAGAAGCCCTTCAAGAAAGGTGACCGTATTTGCGGTTTCGCCCATGGCGGCAACACTGTTCAGCCCGAAGATGGTGCCTTTGCCCAGTACATCGTGGTCAAGGGCGATCTACAGTCTCCCATCCCCGACAACCTGAGCTTCCAGGAAGCTGCCACGCTTGGCGTGGGCATTTCAACTGTCGGCCAGGGCCTGTACCAGAGCCTGCAACTAGCCACACCCCTCCGACCTCTCGACACCCCCGTCCCCATCCTCATCTACGGAGGATCGTCTGCCACTGGAACCCTGGCCATCCAGTTTGCCAAGCTGTCTGGCTACGAAGTCATCACTACATGCTCGCCCCGAAACTTTGACCTTGTCAAGTCCCTCGGCGCCGACAAGGTCTTTGACTACAGCGATCCCAACGCCGCGGCCGAGATCCGTAAGGTCACCAATAACAGCCTGAAGCTGGTGTTCGACACCATCTCGCTCGAGTCCAGCGTCAAGTTTTGCGATGAGGCCCTCTCCACCGAAGGAGGTGACTACAGCGCCCTGCTCCCCGTCACCCTTGAGCGCGAGAACGTCAACTCCCGCAGCACGCTAGCCTACACCACCATTGGTGAGGCCTTTACTTTTGGAGAAAACACCGTCCCTGCAAGCATCGAGGACCGAGAATTTGCTGAGAAGTTCTGGCCCCTGGCCATCGATCTCTTGGCCGAGGGCAAGATCAAGGTCCATCCTCCCAAGGTGCTCCCCGGTGGTCTGGAGGGCGTCCTGGAGGGTCTGGAACTGATGAGCCAGGGTAAGGTCAGCGGCGAAAAGCTTGTGTACAATGTGGAATAGATGAATAAAGTAAAATGAGAAGATGAATTAATGTTCAAATGAGATATATTTCCTTCGAGTACAATGTGAATAAATATGTCATGGGTTGAAGAAGTGATTGATCAAATGGTTTCGAAAGCCATATGGATACTTTCCTGTCTGGAAGAATCCCGAAACTGGAACACATGCATCCAGAATTTGCACGATCGATATCTTGGGCGCAAATTTGCAGAATTTGATGATAGGAAGGGGTGGCAACCCCAGTAATGTAACGTCGTGGGCCGTCGTAAAGACAACGGAGCCGAGAACTATGCAAAACTTGAGCGATGGTCAGTCGGGAGTTTTGACAGATAGTAAGGCTTTAGCGGGGACTATGTGTGTTGCGCCAATTGTGCCATTTACAAGCTGGGCACTGACGGTGAGGGGGAGAGAAAACAACGGGTTGGACTTGGGTGAATTGACGGGAATTTGCCCTGAGTTTTGGGGCTGCACACATACTGCGGGCTCACTATGAAAGCATGAAGGAAATGAGTGGAGATCAGGGAATTCCAGTAGTGTTCCCTATACGACCTGTTTTTATATTGGCACGTCTAATATGCGTAGAAACACAAGTACTAAAGGGGATTGGGCAGACTTGGCTAGATTAACAGCATACTCTATTGATAGGAGAAAGGATTTGGCGGATAAACTTCGCTTTTGTTTTGTATTGCTCATCTACCGCACCAGTACGGGAGAAGTGTAATGCTCACAGCCTCTTGCTCGCATTGCATGTAAAGGACTTTTAGAAGAAGAGGGTAAAATATCAATACTGGCCTGCGTAGTCCAATGGTTGACTTGACGACGATGCAATCCTCATGCCTGGGCCAATTTGTCCTTGCATGGGCGGTCCTATGGCGAACCACATCACGCCCGGGTATTATCAACCGAAGGTTGTCTCATCGATTGGTTGCACATTCCTCAGGAAACACCATGATGATTAGTGATGGCCGGTGCACATGTAAAATGCAACCTTGCTTAATTGCTATCGCGAGGTGGCGTGGCTAACACGCGCAGCAGGGTGGAACATTAGACGCTTAACAAAGAGCATAATGTTGATTGTCAAGTAATCGCAATAAAATTTGGCATATTTTCGACCCGTTTACAATGAATAGGGAAGAAAGGTACGGGCTAGTCATTATTTCTAGGCGCGCCTGTTGATTCGACTTTGGCCTTTTCGTTTAAAAACAAAAGCTCACTTCATTCAGCTCTAGTGCGAGTGGCGTGATGAATGAGCAGCGATTGCTCACACTCTTATCTCGGCTGTCATCAATTGCACTTTGAATACCCCCACTCATGGACACACCAGAGTGACAAGGCAACTGCGCGGGGTAATATTGAAGTAGCATCGAGGTCGCATTTCACAAAAGATCATGTGAACTCAGGGTTACAACATGGGAAAAGGCCTGGATCTTGCAATTCAGTGTGTGCGCTTAAAAAGGCTGATTTGCGCCGCGTTCCCCAAGGAAGAAAAAAGTGTTGCAAGAGGACTCCGGTGTCCCCATGGTCTGCATCGACGTTGAGAGGCGTTCTCTGCACAAGGCTGCCTTGACCCCGTCAAATGTTATTGACCCAAAGGTCATACTGCATATTTTAATTAGCCGTTTTCAATTTCGCCCGCCCTATTCTAATACACTGACTTAAACTCGAATCAACTCAGCTCCGACCTCAACCGCTGATTCCTCCCAAAACCTTACCTTCTTCATCATGTCGCAACCTGGGAAGCATCAGCGATATGCACTGCTCGTGGGTGTGGATTTCTATCTCGCGGGTGTCAAGCAAGCCCCCGAAGAAGTAGCCACGCAAAGAGAAGACGAAGAAGGGAACGTGATGTCGATCAAAAGACTTCGAGGGTGCGTCAAAGATGTACGAAGAATGGAAAGCTTCCTGACGAATACCGAGTCCTTCCGGCCGGTCCAAGTCACGACACTCACTTCTTCGCCGTCTCTAGACAGTCCGAATATGCCTGCAGAGGCACCGGAGAAACTTCCCACTTTCAAAAATATTAAAAACGCCTTCACATCTTTTTTGGAAAAGATCAACCCAGGAGACCTGTTCTTGTTCCATTTCTCAGGTCATGGAGCACTATTAAATCGCATCGATCGCTCTCCCCACGAGGATAGCGACCCCTCCCTACTCACCTATGACTTCGCTCGTGCTAAGCCTTCCTTACGCTGTTGGAAATTGAATCGTTTATTAAAAAATATTCATCAGCAAGGAGCTGTTGTTGTTGTCATTATTGACAGCTGCCACGCTTCAGGAGCTTGGAGGAAGGATGATACTGAGATTCGATTCGCAGGCGACCTGAGACACTATGGGAACCTTCCAATCGACATACAGAGGGATGAGCTTAGCGAAATGAGCGCGGACGACGATTTCCGCAATCCTCGTCTTCATAGGTCGTGGCTACTTAACCCGAAACACTTTTCATTAATGGCAGCTTGTGAGCACGACCAATATGCGGGCGAAAAGAAATATAACAATCAATGGCATGGTGTATTTACGCACGCGCTATTGAGCCAGTTGGATGATGAAGAAAACCTGAGGTTGATGAGCTACTCTGACATCGTAGCTAGAGTCTCCCACAACATGTCCAACCAAACTCCTCAAGCGTTTGGGTAACCTATGCGGGCTTTTCTCCAAAAAGCGCAGCCGGTAGCTATATCACGTTTGGTAGTTTCAATCAGACTGGTTGAAGACCAGCAACATGAAGCAGTCTTTCCTATCAGAAAAGTACACGGCATTCTTCCAGGAATGGAGTATCATACATATCAGCCAGACCCGAGACTAATTCTGAAGATATCCAAAGTCCAAGACACTGAGAGCTACGCGCTACTTTCCGCTGAGGATTTGCAAGTTTTAGAAAGCGCAAATAGGGTAGTTATTCCTTCTAGGCTGTACCTAGACGCCCCCGCTTTTCGAGTGTTTATCGAACAAAAACCAAAACGCGACCATGAATTTTTTGAGGCGATCAAGAGCGAACTGAAAAAACGCATTGCAAACAAAATTGAAATCGAGAGGAAACCTGAATGGGGCTTGCGGAAGCCCAAGCTCAACCCAGCCACATGGCGTTTGACGATAACAGATCAGTGCGTCCAGATAAGAGGAAAAGAAAACTTGGTTGGATACAGTGATCCAATCCGGAATTTGACCATCAGAGGCAGTGACACCCGAGATCTGGCTGCCCAATCAGCTATCGCCTTAGCACACCTTGCAAGATTCGGCCAAATCAGGGAGCTTTCCAAGCAGGCGTCACGGGAGAGGAAGCCGTTCCAAGTGTCCATTTGGCCTGTTAATGGGGTCAATTTACAACGCTCCTATCCACAAGGCCAGGGATTTACTTTCCAGTTCACAAATACGAGTGATATCGATCTGTACATCGTGGTAATCTTTCTTGGCCCTGGATTCGCAGTAACCCAATTCCACCCAACCCTAGACCCCAGTGTAAAGGTACCACGTCGAGGGACGAAAAGCTTCAATTTCCGGTCCATGATTCCTCCTCAGCTTAGAGGGATGAGGGTTTCTCATCGAGATATCCTGCGTACTATCGTTACGGAAGATACAAAGCTCACATGGAGAGCGCAATCCTTACCAGAGATTTGGGATGCTGACAAAGCTATGCGTATTGAAGAGGGAGAGGAGTATAGAAACCCAGTACCATTTACCACAAGAGCCGGCGATGTTAAGTGGTGGGTGGATGACATCCAGGTAATGACACATGATTCTTAAGCAGATTAAGCATCTAAATTGACTATGATGGATTTTTCTTTAAAGCGATCAGCCTATATTGGATTCCGTGGAGTGGTACTTTCATTGCCCCGCTCCACATTGCACCATGTGAGGCTAGAACACTTTATCCACCACAAGTCTATGAGACTACAGTTATCTAAATGGAGATGAGGAGGTATATTGTCATACATCATCCAAATAATGACTCCCTATAACGGACATGACCTAAGTGTAGCCGCATTTTAACCGTCTATCGCATGCAGTGTCTAGCTAGGGGCATTTTGCACTCCACCCCCCATCGTTGACGAAGGCCGAATTTATGAGGCCTTAACAAGTGCCAGTAACCATCCTTCATAATTCTATTAAAATACCTTTTATCTTTTGAACTTGGAGAGTTTTCGCTGCGTTTTTCACTTGGCAAACAACTTCTCGCAACCAGATAAGGCTCGGCCTCTCGCTACTATATTATATATGGGTTAACGTAAAGCTCAATTCAGGAAGATTTTTGAAAGTCTTCGCAAGAGATGGTCCTACTTCTATGCATTTGTAAAGATATTTCGGATCCTAAAATGAGTACTCGGCGATTGCGAGCGATATAAGATCGCTTGCGAAAAGGCCACTCACGCTGTTTAAGGCAGCTCGAAGATCTTGGGAATGAATACAAGGGTCACATAACAACCGGAGCACTGACGGATCTCAATGATTCTATCCACAGAAGCTTTTGACGAAACAACACCTGGTGACCCAACTCGTCCTTTCACTCCCCGGATTTTACCGGTCCAGTGTCGACGTCTCATCCCCTGCACACCCGCGCCATGCTTGCGCTCCCGTCGGCAACAACCAAATTCTTATCTTGGGTGGTCTGGAGGAAGAATTGGACTATGACACAGTCGTCACTTGGGTCCAGGGGCTCGGGATTCTTGGCCTGGTCAACTGGGAGTGGAGCGATTCCTACGATCCAGATGCTCAGGTGTATCGAACCCCTGATACCATCAAGTCCAGGTACAGAGATGGTAAGTGAATTTTCATCAGGACCTATAGCGATAATGCTTTAGCTGAGTAGACTTGACACTATTGATGGGAGTAGCGATAGCGTAAAGACCATTTTCAGTGCCTCGCCTTGCTTGGCGCGATGTACTGGCTCGGGCATCGCAAGCGGCGATCCCGCAGAGTGAGCGTGCGTCTGATGCTGCCACCGAGCCAAGTTCAGAATTGGACTCTGACCCTATACAAGAGAAGGTCGGGTCAATACCGCCGGATTTCAAGTATCCCGACTCTCCTAGTCCTACGACGGAGCTTACAGGGAAGCCACTAAGCCGGTAGAAATGCCAGCTTAGGAGCGGTTGTGTAAATTGGTTACGAAGGAAAATACTACTACGCTGGGGATTAATAAAACGTTTTGATACCCGATGAAGGAGTAATACTCTGTGACTAAATTCGTGCATTATATTGGATCACCGTCATGGGCGGCTATATGAGATCGATGGTCCGATGGCCTGCATCATTGAAGATCATTGTTCCGCCAGCGCTTCTTCGCCCTGCCACATCTGACACAAAGACTCCAACCCGATAATATGTCCCTGGATTCTCGGCAGGATGAACGATGATTCCCCATGCCTTGCGATTGACGTGCTTATACATTGTGCAGCACTCTGTGCAATGCGAACAAGCCTGGCAGAATACATGAGGCCTTGTGGCAGTTTCATTTAAAGAGCAGCACCTCGCACAGGCATTTTGACCCATATTATCATGATTTCGACTCATAATGTTGCTTCCCCCCTCTGATGAAAAGGGCACCTCACTATTTCTATCTGTGGTCGATGAAGCCAAATCCTCCATCTCGCCGCAAGTGCTGCCAAGCAAAAGAAGACTGAGGTCGCCGGTGGGCATTTGCCCAGGTGGGATAAACCAGTCCAGTTGGCAGAAACAATTTCGCGCATCTACCATCCACGTCTGGGCTCGAATGATGCTGCGGTTCGATTGCTCTTGGTCCAAAAGCGTAAATTGCGTGATGCGTTTTAACTTGGCCGTCACTCGCAAAGTTGCACTCTGAATCTTGCCAAAGGGATCAAACCCCTTGGGTGTCGTCATCGCGTGAAAACTTGAAAGTTCGCTGCGAAAGTGACTTTCTCGGTAAGGATGGCCCCTGAAAGTTACTCCCTCGCGCGCATACACCGATCTGCTGAGGAAGCTCCATGATGGGGCGATGTATGGTTTTGATTGCAGCTGTTTGAGTAAATTTGCAAACCCTGGGTTATTCTGGTCCACTTCGACGTTCCACAGCAAACCACAGGGAATGTGCTTCTCCCATATGCCGGCGTGATATGAATCGCGCGTCACCTTGGAAATTTCGTTGGCCAAGCCTGAAATGGACGATAGCTTATCGTCGCGAAACGTGAATCCCCTTGATGTAAAATTAATCATGAGCTCCTGCTGCCAATTGTACGGTAGATCCTTTGGGTTTTCACGACCGTCTAGAATCATGGCGTACAGACTTGCCAGGTACGTCTTGCCGGCAAACCCATCTTCCCGACAGTGCCGATTTAGGAATTCAATAAATGATATTGTTCTGCCAAAGTAGAGCTTGCGCATGGACACCTGCTCCTCCTGAAAGGTCCAGCCGCGCTTTGACCATCGAGAACCTTCTAGCTCTGTGTACACCTCGTCGAGCGTTGCGTAATGGTTGAATGCACCGCGAAAGTTTAGTCTTAGCTTTCCCGAAATGCTGGGATGAAGCGATGACTGGAAGTCAAAATTGAGAATATGCTGGTCACGATCCAAGAATCCTTCGTGCGTGGATTTTGACGACAGTGCGCAGATTGTGAGGTGCGCGTTTCGAAAGATGTTGCCCATTTGCGCGCTCTGCTCTTCCCAGTCCTTTTGGTTATCTTGAACGATGCATAGGGCATCGATCCAGAGAAACCGGATGTTCAGTGATTGACAAACCTCCATGGCATCTCTCATTGCTGATGTAAGGCTTGACGGAGGAATCATACGCCGGAAACTGGCAAGCGATGACGACTCCGTTTTGAGCTGCATCAGAGCATCCGCTCGTGAGCCCCAGCAGTAACTTAAAGCCGCATATTCCACCATCGGTTCTTGTATGTCAGAAGAAATGACAAGGCGGGGCTCATTCGTTTGGCTAGCTCCAACGTCAAGCAGACGAGCGGGAATAAACTCGGCATCTCGGGCTGTATCCAATTCATTCTGAGATTGCTCAAGCTCATTTTTGATCCATGAGATAGTTTCTGGACAGAGGACCGTGGGCCGAGGGCACCCAAATATTCCAAGCCAGTGTGCAACATCGGCTGCGACATGTTAGGGAGTTATTTCCTGACAGAGCTCAGAGGACATACAATTATCCGACTCAACCTTAAAATAGAGATGGTTCAGATCGACATCTCCGTGGATGGTCGCAGCAAGTCCTCTGAGTCGCTCGCGATCATGGAAGTCTCCTTCAAAATGCCAAACGTAATTGAGACGGATATATATGTTAGGTTCGGAGAATCGGATGTTGGATTGGGCGATGGCTTGCCGTAGGTATCTGCACATTTTGCACCCCGTGCGTATAAAGGAACCGAGCAGATTGGGCAAGTCGGGCAACGAGTCACGCCACGACGCAACATAGTACTCCTTGATGAAGCGGTCATCACTGAAAGTCAGGTAATGGCGACCATCGTGGGACTGTTCCACGACCCCGCCCACCAGGCTGTCATCGAGGCGGATCCTTTGGCAGTTTTGGCACAGACTTTGAGCGTCTGCAACAGTATCTACCATGTTAAAGGAAAGAATAAGCTATATCAGCTGCAGAGGCCATGCAGTGAGGGACAGTGTTGACTGGATGCCTGCTTGAGAATGGCTGAAAAGTGTCTGGTGGGGGCTGATTCCGCAAGCATCGGCATCTGCTACAAAGGACTGACGAATCATGTAGGCGGATTCATCCCCACCCAGCCTCGTGTTGGCTTTTGATTCGCTGAAGAGCATACAATGTGGGTTCTGCATTCTCCGCCTCCCGAACCTCTGGTTTATCGCGTCTGCAACTTGGGCTCAAGATGCTGGACATTCAATGTGAAGCTTCACATGGATTCTGCACACATTCGGACCTTTTCACAGTTGACTTGTACAGGAGTTCTACATGTAATATATCATCTCAAAAGTTAGATAACGTCTGAACAAAATTGTAATCAGCAGAAAAATAAATAAAAATCTTAAGTTGCCATGACTAAACTTCCAAGAATCTTGAAATCGAGGAGTCGGAGAAATGGCACACTCTATTGATTTTGATACATAAAAGGTTCACTGATTCTGAATCTGGGAAGCAATCCATCATCACTCATTCCCATTTCGCTTTCAATTGCATCCACGAATACCATGCATCCCAAGAAACTCGTTCTCGCGGTGACCCCTCTGGCCCTCTTGGCCCAGGCCAATGGCGACCGCCTACACGCGCGCGACTTGGCCATCAGCACCCCCGAAACACTTGTCAATCGCTCTCCACCCTCCGACGGCTTGAAACGTCGATGCGTCCTCCCCGCCGGCTATCTTAAAAGCCTGAACGGCACTCAGACCGCAAACAGGACCACCTCCGCCAAGAAACCCGGCGCGCTTCCTCAGCACAGAGTGCGCAAAAGATTCTTTTGGGGCCGCGAGCAGGGCCTGAGTCGATCGAATCCGATCAACTGGCTCGACAAGGACAAGGATGATGACCATGACAAGAATCAGGACAACCCAAAGTATGATGAGGATGACGAAAAGGAGCATTGGACGGAAAAGTGGGTTGATGAGGACGAAGACGGCAACAGGATCCTTACGGCTCGAAACGAGAACCCGCAGTCGCATGACAAGAATGCCGGCGACTCGGGCAGCGGCAAGGCCCCCAAGGTTTCCGTCTCGGTCGATAGGAAGCCGGGTTCTGGCGTGGACGTCAACTTGGAGATTGGCAAGAGGGAATAAATGAAGTTACCATTGGGCAGGTGATGATTACAGCAATGATTGGAGTGCCTGTGTAGCTCAAGCAAAGTTGGAAATGTCGCAGGGTTGAAAATGCGACAGGATGGGGATTCAAGTTGCTTTGAGTGTATCTTTATCACTCTTCATTCATAGTAGCTCCCGCCTCAAGTATAGAAAACAGAACGCGCAACGGCCGGTCGAGCCAGGTATCTCTATGAGTTTCTTGTGTATCAGACCGTGAAATTGTGCGCCTGCCTCCAGATTTTACAGCTTGCACAGCACAATCATCCTTGGAACAGGGGTCTCAGGAAGCCATGCAAATCCCGTGACAGTGTTAGTAAGCAGAACATGATGCCCATGATTATAAATATCTGGTACATTTTATCGCTTATCTTTGGTATCCCGACGAGGCGGCACTTCCATGTGTAACTATAATGAGTCAGTTCATTGTATTCTAATCGCCGCGACTGTTGGAAGAGAAAAAGGAGAAGTAAAAGGGAGGAGAAGAACAAGAGGGAAGGTCTAGACCCTAGAAACTTGTTGGTCTGGTTGAACATACGGATGCCTGGAGCAAGGGTTTTAAAAATAGTAACAGTTGGCTCCATCAACTATTCATGCCACCATTCACCAACAAGTCTAGCCGCCGTGTGCCAAGTGTTGGGCGCTTAAAACTAAAATAAAAGACTCTTAAATAAAACCCTAGTCTACGCAAGGCCGCACCCATGAACCTGTTTCAGGAAGTCTGTTTTCGCAAACATGTTTTGAGCCTGTTAAAATAAACTGCTCGAATAAAGGTGTGAGGATGAAGAGTCTCTGGAATAAAAAGATGAATTTCTCCCAGACAGTAATTGAGCAAACTGCGCGTCCATTAAGCCATCAATACATTCGCAATAGTTAACATGTTCTCCAAGCCTTGCCTTCATCGCGGTACGCACCCAACAGATGCGCTGCCCCCAAACCATCCCCAACCAACCTCACGACACTGTACAGTGGGCCCTAGTGGTTTCACAGCGGCGTTACATCGCTGCGCTGGCATTCGCAATTATAAAAGCGCGCGGCGACGATTCGAAGCCCGCAAAGCAGCCCGCCGAGCAGTCCTCCGCAGGGGGCCAGCTCGCCACACGGCAACCGCGCACATCTTAAAGCTGCAGGATGAAATGGCCCAGACTGGCTGTCGAGTCTTGGGCGCGGATCGTAGCGACTCCAAGCCCGTTATGGGAATAGATGGAAATACTCTCATTTGCTACGGCAGAGAAATGGACGTCGATCTTCGTCCCACGCCCGTTCGGCACGATGGCGAAATGCATCTTGATCCCTTACAGAATGAGCATGTCGAGTACGGCGGGTATACACCATCTCATTCTGAGGTAAAAAGAAAAGAAACGCACAGCCTCAGAATACTTACTGTGATGGCCATTCAGCAAGTCTCTTTTCACACTTTCACTTCTACTGAGCGTAGCTTCTCATTGCTAGCAATTACCAAGCAAATTGAAGGTATGGCCAGTTCTAATTTACTCAGAAGAATGGCTAAACTATATTTTTCAGCTTACATCCCTTTTGTGGTGAGGCTGTGGGATGAGACCTGTTTGGTGGGGTGCTAGGTACCTCTCCCTACTTACACACCGAGACGCTGGGAGATTGCGGGTATCGTAATCTGGTTTTAATATATAATTTAAATATCGGTCATCTTGCACATTTATTCGATGAATTGGAGTTCATTATCATCCTCTGACTCATCTATGGATGGCATGCAACCACCTCGACTTAAACTTGCTCGTCATCACCTCATCCAGCACATGCATTATAACCAACAGCACGTCATTCTCAAAATGTACCGACGGATATTTGTCTTATCTATTCTACTCTGATTGCTGCGGAAAGAATATTACCTGTCATATGCGGCCTTGTTGCAACCTTCATGTTTGTGATATCTGACCGTCTGCCGATTATGACTGGTGCCTTATCTATGTCTGCTATGTAGAACAGGACGAAGTCTCGGCTTAAAATATGAGCATGGGTTGAGCCGAACCATTCCTCACCTTGATAGGCAGATTCGTAAATGGTGTGCTGGGTGCATGTACCACGTTGTATAAATATCATGACTTTATCCACGGTGGCGTGATTTCGCATCATGACCTGACGGAATCATCTCTTATCAACACGATATAAGACTATACAAGAACGATTGAATGACTATATTAAGCTTATTAAAAACCATTACGTAAAGGGTAGCATCTCAGAACTCTGCTCGCGAATTTAGCCGCACGCCTATTCGCGCATAGTAGAAACTACATGTCCCGCCCCTAGTTTTAGGCTGCGGCTCGAGAAGCCCATCTCCGTCACGGTTACATGGCAAACCCCAACCAAAAATTGCTGACGAGCGGTTCTCTTCGGGCCTCGACGCGGCAAGCCACGGCATTGGCACAAGATGCCACGGCATATCACGAGCCAGCGGGCTTTGGACCATACAGCAGCCAGCAGTCAGACTGTGGCTTTTCGATGCAACGTGTGTAAGACGGCTTCGCCACCTCCGTCATTTCACCACTCGGATGGAAACCCCTCATCCTTAAACCGCCTCGGGCCCCCTTTCGCCCCCCGTCCACCAGAAAGAAAAGTTTTCTTATCCCCGGAACCCACCGTTCCGCACCGCATGTCGTTCCTATCTACAATGGTGCATCCGCTAGTGTCAGGCCTGGCGTCGGTCGGTGCCATCGCCGTCCTGGTTTCCACCTACTTTGCCGTCCAGTTCATCAGCATCCACTATCTGCTGCCTGCCAAACCTCTCAGGGCCTACAAGCGTGTTGATGCCGAAGCTTATGCCGTCATTACAGATTGCAGCGACGAAATAGGTCTCGGTATCGCCCAGGAGCTTGCTCGTCAGGGTTTCAGCATCGTCTTCCTGGGTCGTAATCAAGATGAAGTCGCTGCATCGGCTGCGGAGCTGAAGAAGATCAACCCAAACGCCCAAGCGACAACACTGGTTTTGGACCCCAAAACAGCATCGGTAGAGGAGATTGAGGAAGCTATTGGTTCCATCGCCAAGCTGGAGGTTTCTATTCTGGTCAACAATGTCGGCTCAAACCCGGTCAAGGAGCCCAAAATCCGAGAGTTCAACACATACTCGTGCGATGATGTCGACACCGTCATTGACACAAACGCTCGCTTCATGGCTCGCTTTACAGCTTTGATGATGCCCATCCTCTCTTCTCGCGACCGGAGGGCTCCAGAAGAAAGATCTCTGATCCTCAATATTTCTTCAGTGGGCATGCATGGAGTTCCATGGCTGGTCATGTACAGCGCTACCAAGGCCTTCAACTGGTCCTTCAGCATCGGGCTTGCGCGAGAGCTTGCGCTGCACCCCGAGACAAACCACATCGACTGTCTCGCCATAGTGCCTGGAGATGTCCTCATCCAGCATAAAAGCAAGGGCCTTGTTGCGGTTGATCCCCGTTCGGGGGACTTTGGGCGAAACACGGTGCTCAAGGTGGACAGGGCGCTGCAGTGGGGGCTGAGGAGCATACAGCCAAACTGGAGACACGATCTCGCTCTCAAGGCCATATTCGCGGCACCCGAGTGGGCTTTGACTCAAAGGATCAAGGAGCTTCTTGAACAGAAGCAAGTTGTGTGGAAGGAGTGGTCAGCGACCAAGAGGTAGGGTCGGGCGTCAGCAGTGCGGGACACTTAAAAGTATGATGGATTACGCGGCAGTTTTATTGTGAACACGACAGCTACTTTCAGGATGCTTTTTCTTGTTGTTCAAACCCTTGATTCATGTCTTTTACGACATGCCAGTACTGTTAAAAGAGAATGATAACTCCATAATGACTTAATGACGAATAAAAGAATCTGATTAAACTCTATCCGCCCCATTGAAACAGTTATCGCCACTTATACTTCTGGAAAAGCTACAAGTAACGCCGTACTCCTTTCCTCTCAGTTGTTCTGCTTATTGTCTGCGACAACGCTCTCGTACGTCGTCTACGAGCTCGCCAAACGCCCGCTGATCCCCATGCCACGTTTCCTCGCTGCGATTGACAGGCTTTGGGTTATAGACAGCCACACCCTGTGCATTGTAACGATCGCCAAAATTGATTTCGCCATTGGAATGGTAAGCCGGGTCCTGCCAGGGGCTGGGACATATGCCAATGTCAAAGACAAAGTACCTGAATATGAAGAGGGCGGGGTCAAATACGTCACATATGTCAAAACGTGGACCGGCGCCCGCAAGATAGCATTCAAAATGGGCAAGATGCGGAAGCTGGGTCCTTATCTTGTCAAACATTTGCTCCCACGTACCGGGAAAGTAATACACGGCGTCTTCTTCATCGCGAAAGCCGTATGAACTGGGCAAGAGTTTCTTCCAGTCGTGTGTTGCAACTTTCCATTCTGCAATCTTGCTGGCTTCGGCTCGAATATGGGAAACTATGCAGCAATTGTCAAGGCGCAGATGTTGCAGCGAAGTCTGGGCTAGCACCCAATCCAGATGGTCATGGTGCGAGATGGCGAAATTTCCCAAGTGGAGTTTCTTCAGGTGCGGGAAGACGAGGCCGCGACCGTGGAAGACGCCAGGAATTGTGCCCCATGGGTCGCTACAATGAATCGACAAGGCTGTGAGCTGGTTGGCCACGGGGGAAAGCCAGTGCTCGTGCAAGGAGGGCTCGAATTCAACCCTTTCAATCTGGTACACGTCCCAATCAGGTCCAGACTCATTGCATTCTGTTGCAATGTTCAGGTGCAGCTGGGTGATGTCTTTCATGACCAATTTGAAGAGGTCTGAGGAAGTGAGATCGGGGATTTTGAGGTTTTGTAGGTTCTCAATGGTGAGAGAACGAATGGCGCTCATTTTCGGTTTCATGGTTCGCTGCTGAATGGCCAAAAAAGCCGCTTTCAAGGTGTTTTCTCGAGTTGACGAGAGCTCGTAGTCATCATCCCAGCCAGTTCCTCTCGGCCCGCGGCATTGGGTTGTAAAATTTATCGAAATTTTGTGAAGTAGCGGGAGCTGGTCAATTCTGCCCATGGCACTGGTGTACTCGGGATATTCGCCATGGCTCTCCCATTTGGACCATGCTTCACCATCCTCACTATCATACACAGTCTGGCCAGGGCCGTAATCGGTATCAGGTACTGTGCTTTGGATAATGACATTGCGGACTGCTGATTGAACACTCTCCCAAGATGTCATCTCATTCCACTTGGTAATCGCCGTCTTCTTCGGAATGAGTTCAAGCGTGTGAAAAACATGATGCGACGCGAGAGCATTCCATGAACGGCAGACAAGGCGTGCTCTCAAAAGATCGCTTCGATCACGGCGTCGGTGGAGGGATCCGATTATGTGGCGCAGGACCTCTTCAGGACACTCGGAGAGATGCATGATGGCGATTCTCTTTTGACAACGTCGATGGACGAAGATCAATCGCCGTGAAACGAAAGTCATCATTTAATTGCATCGGCGGATCGACAGAGTGGGGCGCCAAGGCAGCCACGCGACGCTTCTTGTTCTGCTCGCTTCCGCTACCCTTTACGGTCTTATCAGCGTCGCGATATCCCATGCCTGTGGAGAAAACACGTTAATTGCCAAACAATAACAATTTATACGAATTCGACACACTTGTCTCTCTAAAAAAACAATCAATCCTGTGCCTATACCACGATCACAAAGTACAACATCGATATGCTTATGGTAGTCAATGTTGACACTCACTCACATCTGTTAAAAAAAGAATGCTCAAATAAATTTGATCAAATCTCGCGTTGAGGCGGAAGTTAGACAGCCAGGTATTTCATAATAGCGGAATGACCGCCACGAGCAGAATAAAACATTACATTCGTGCAAATAAGTGTAATGAATACAGTCTAACAGTTCATCACGACTAGCAGACCCCGCATTCATAGATAATTGAGTTGTTACTGCTTATGATCAGCGAGAATGCTCCCGGACAATCAAAACGCGCTTATCGATTCTAAAATCCTGAAAACACCTTTCAAGCGTCGTTTAGTTGAATTGATTCAGAAACCAATCCCTACGCGGACATAAAAGGCACGCGTTTCTTTATCGCTCGGCGTACCTGTGCCGTGTGGCGCGTTTAGTCACAATGCTGCGCCCTCCACAACCCGCACGAATCGACTCTGTAACCAACCAACAGCCGACCAGTCAGCCACATTAGACCGACGGTGAGCCAATCTAGCCAGTAGTGCGATAGAAATCAACCTAAGGCTTTAAATTGATACATTTTAAGACGTGAATACCCCGAGGCAATCCTTATTGCCTTTTCCTCAAGAAAACATCACTAGAATTATATACCCCACTGGCCCTGGCCCACCCGCATGGCATAGTTGACGCCGGCTGAGCCATCGACCCTCCCTACCAGAACAATGCGCCTTCTCAATTCTCGGACGAAAAAGTTCTATGTCTTTTTCGATGAGACCGACCGTCCCCCTTATGCAATACTATCGCACCGATGGACCGGTTCAGAGATAACGCTACAAGAATTCCACAGTCTGCAGGTCTCGCAGCAACACTCATCATTATCTAAAGCAGGCTATCGCAAAATTGAAGAGTGTTGCAAAATTGCACTGGAAAATGGCCTTGAATGGGTTTGGATCGACACTTGCTGCATTGATAAAACAGACAACGCGGAACTCCAAGAAGCAATCAACTCCATGTTCCGCTGGTATCGAGAGTCGGAAGTCTGCTACACCTATTTGGAGGATGTTTCCCATCTCAAGGACATGACGCAAATTAATGACGTTAATTCATCATTTCGGCAAAGTGCGTGGTTCACTCGAGGCTGGACTTTGCAAGAACTCCTTGCGCCGCAGACCGTTGTCTTCTACGATAGTTCATGGAAAGTGCTAGGCGACCGTGCAGCTCTCCGACACGTAATATCCGACATTACTCGCATACCAGTGGAAGTTCTTCAACATCGTCGCATAAATGAAGCAAGTGTTGCGCAAAGAATGTCTTGGGCTGCGAGTCGAAGAACGACCAGACTCGAGGATAGAGCTTACTCGCTTCTCGGCATTTTTGATGTCAACCTACCTCTGTTATACGGCGAGGGCGAAAAAGCATTCAAAAGATTGCAGGAAGCAATCATCGAGCAAGAGAGCGACCAAAGCATATTCGCTTGGGGCTATGGACAAATCGCTGCTGATAGCGATGAAATCGGGGCCTTAGCAAAGTCGCCAGACGACTTCGCTGGATGTGCTAGTATTATTCCATGCCGTGCCTGGAGCCACGCCACGACAAGATCTTGCGAAAGAATCGAGAATGGGTTTCGCATGGAGCTGCCACTCGCGATTATTGAGAGAGAAGATGAAAGACAGCTGTACGGACTTTTAAACTGCCGCCTGCTCCACGATTTCTCCCATATTATCGCCATTCCCTTTGGGCGCCCCGACAATTTCCTTGAGCCGTCGCTTATCAAACTTGGAAAACAGCATTATGTCCGTCGCTTCAGGAAATATCCACCAATACGCCATACCGCGAAAATGCTGCAATGGTCGAACCAATACGTCGTTCATATCCCTATGAAAGACTCTGACCTAACCAGGCTGCATAATGAGAAGCGCGATAAAACGCTTCTCGTTCAGGCAACAGAAGAGCTAGATAAGCTCTCGTCCAAGGGAGAGGGCTGGCAAATTCGCGGTCCAGAAGGAGAGCGCTCGTTGTCTCCCGTCGATGAATATCCTGGCGAAGTCTTGTTTTGCTACAGGACGTTCAAAGACGGGACTGAGTATCTTTGCTATCTTACCATATTACATTCCCGGTCCCTTATGACTGATGGGAAAACTTCATGGAGCTCCTGGCTTCGTGGACAGAGTCGCCAGCATGAAAGCCCCATCAAGTTCTACCTCATTTCCGCTGGTTCACCCACTCCCTCTAGGATGCAATCTATGAAGACTATTCGTAATGGAAATGTCACCTTCAAGGCTCATTTGGAGAGGAAGAAAGTACTCGGGGAATACATGGATGTGCTCACAGTGACGACGCGATCATGGACTCAGTACCTGAATAGAAAAGCGGTTTCAGAAATACTCTCTGGGTGGTTCCACAGCATCCAAGTGATAGAGCGGAACGAAGATGGGGGTGATAGTTCTGTCCGCATCTTCACTTGGCGATGGGCTTTCTGGATGTCTCGCAACTCTGCCATGTTCTGGCTGCTCAACACGTCTTTTAAGCTGCGGTCGGAAGGGCGCAGGCAGCTTGCAAACTGCTGCCTTTTGCTTGTCATCTTTCTTTTTGTCGCCATGTTCGATACAAATGCGGGCCCGGAGAGTCTGAGTTTCCGTGTCCGAGTGCTGGGGGATATTCTAGGGGCGGCGTTGGTCGGCGCTATTTTGGGGCTATGATGTACTGGAGGAACAAATATGAGATTGGAGGAGCGTGTCAAGGGACATTTAGGTGCTTTATGCGCTCGGACAGATGATTTCGCTCGTGTAATTTTTGAATAAATTATTCAATCATCCCTGCAAACGATTTCAAACCTTTTTTTGGCCATCTCGTGATAATATTCGAGAAAAATGCAATCATTACGAGTGTTTGCGTGGCTTCGGTTCGGGAAATTCTCGGCTTTGGTGGGCACATTGTTTAGGGGGTCACGGTAAGCAGCCTCTCCTGAATCAGATTGGTAAGCAAACATTTGGATCAAGCAACCAACTCCAGGCTCAACACCATCCGCTTGACGGCCAAGGAGATATCTATCCAAGAAAGCACGGGATTTACTGCCTGTGAGAGGGGGATACAGGTGGCATCATTCGGGGAAGTGGTCGGCAAAATGAGGTCAAATGGTCGTGCTCCGTGTGACGTCCCAGGCCCATCATCATGCTCAATACTAACAATACTCTCCAGGGGGCGACTTTCAATTCATCTCCGTTCAAAACCCGGGCGATGTGAAGAGTCGTCAAGCAAAGCGACTAGCTCGTTCACATGCCGTCAGAGTGGCACTCCAAAACAAGCGAAAGGTGCAACAAGAAGCAGGTCACAACTTCCGTGTTACGACCCTGCACAAAAAGCCCCATCAGCCAGTGAACAAAGAGCAAATCGCCCAAGATCTCATCGCAACGACAACTCCTTTAGCAAAGGTCTCACTCCACCCATTCCAGATGCTTGCGGCAGATTCGTCAAGATTGCAGGCATGGTTTGTGAATTGTATGCGCGTCTTCGTGTGAAGATCCATCACTCGAGCTGATTTGAATAATACAGACAGGGCCCTTCAAGCCAGAGAGCCAGTTTTTAGCATCTCAGATGAGCTGGTTCTCCAAAACTTTCGCTCAGTTTTCCGAACGGGCCTGGATGATTTCGCTCTCCTCAATGCCGCCATGCTCACCTTTTCATTTGCCGTGACTGGCTCAATCGACAAGGAGTGTCTTACATATCACGGCAAGGCGTTGAATAATATTCGTGAGAGAATGAGTTCTCCGGAAAGGGCTGCCTCAGAGTCAACGCTCGGGGCTATACTCCTGCTCGCTGGCATAGAGGTGCGTACACATGTCCATGATTCCCCAATTTCCTATCGTAAGGAATTGGAAAAACTAAGTATTTCTTTTGAAAGGCTCGACTCAATATGCCATTTCAAGTTCAGCTTCATCTGAACGCAATACAGCACTTGCTTAGTATATGTCAAAAGCGGAGTGTCTATTTGACTGATGGAATCAAGCGTGCCATCTTTTGGTCAGTAGTGATATGCCTGATCCGAATCCAGCTTTTAATATTTAAACAGGCAAGATTTGAACTCCTCGGTCTTGACAGGTTCAACTCGAATAGTTGATCACACCACATTCTCTGAACTGCAATGGAGAAGAGATCCATTTTCCGAAAAAGATTTCATTTTACCGCCTGGCTTCCAATGCCGGTCTCATATGCTGACAGAAGACTTTGTTGAGGTACTGAAGGATATCCATGCGCTGCAGTGCATCCGAGAGACGTTCAGACTCAGCGGTGACGACACATTGGCGATGACGCAGATTGATAATCACCAGGCCTTTATTCAATCTAGATTAGCCATTACACCGAATACCTGCCCTTTCATGGACTGTTGCCACCTTGCGGCATATCTGTGCGCTGCGACACTGCGCTGCAGAATTTGGCGGGATTCTGCTATTCCGGTAAGCCAACGACATGTATTGGACTTACCGACATGTCGATACCCCATATAATACCTCTTGGCTTGAACAGCCTTCTAATCTGATATTTACAGTCTCAACTTGCGTCAAAGTTGCTTTGTAGGATACAGAGAGCGAATGCGAACCCAATATGGGATGACCACCCAGAGGTGCTGGTCTGGATACTGCACATTGGTGGCGCTTTTGCCCCGACCGAGGAAATCCGTGCTCAATATGTTGATCTCCTGCGCTTGAATCTTGAAGCTAGATTTGGATGTTTGTATAAATCATGGGAAGAGTTACTGGAGATTTTAAAGCAATTCATTTGGTCAGACAAGGCATTCCTGGTCAAGGTTCAGGAGTTTTGGAAAGAAGCCTCTTAGCTGAAATCATCTATATACTCTGAGATGAATATAATAAATAATCTCCAGACTTTGCTAATTTCCCTTGCCTAAATCGCCAATAGCGATGATACCACGCTTCCTGATAGACGCAATACGCAGTATGACCATGATCATCCTTCCACTCATAAACCGCATCAACAAACATATTGTTTGGCCATGTGGGCAAATGCGCCATAGAAATCGCTTTCCCTCGGAGATGATACGTTTCACCACGGTCATCTTCCACATTCATTTCTTGTTCAATCGCCGCCCACAATTGAGGATGAAATCTTGTCACCTTTCGAGTCACGCGGACGAGCTTTCGCACTTCTCCAGCATCACGGATAATGAAACCGAAATAGTGCGACGCCTTTTTCTCATCCACATTGAAACAAGAAGCCCAGTCAGGGGACGTGGAAGGATCCTCGTAACCGACTTGATTGAAGCAAAGGTCCGGTCCAAAGGCAATCGGAGACCAGCCAACAGGAGGGTATAGGACCTCATCCCCGGTTCTCACTTGCCTCCAAGATCGATCCCGAGCAGCAAAGCAGTCCAACTTGTACTCCTGCCCATTCAAGACCAGCTCGCCCACACAGTGCATCATTTGCTCAAGCCCGCCCGGCCTTTGAGCGGGATCAGGATCGGTATCTTCACCAGGCATCACATGGCCTCGTGGTATAGCCTGACAAATAGCCGCCTGCAAGAGATCGAATGACGTATTGCCGTTTTTGCTTGTGTAGGTAAGTTGAACCTGAGATCCCAGCTTCTTGAAGTAGAATTTTAGACCATTGGCTATCTCAATCATGTTCCCAGAGACTTTGGGTGGAGGAAGGGTATTGATGAGATTGATGTGCTCGCAGTGCAAGGCATGCAGGTTGTTCATACGCTGATGGATTGCAACGCCGCCAAAACAAAGCTTGAAGTACGGCTGAACGCGTAAATAGATAAAAGTGCCGATCTTCTCACTTGGGATAGAAAAGCCAAAGTAGTGGGTGTGGGTTGTATGAGTATTCCATTCTTCTCCCGCCATGAGGATGGATCCATTCAAAACCTGGTTATTCGAAAAGAAGATCGATATCCAATAAACCAGCATCAGTCTTTCCTTTTGGAACAAGAATTCTCGCTGGTTTCAATTCTGCACAAGACAGGCTATCCATGTCCAGAGACATTCAGCCTTGGCCTGAACGTGCCTGGTATTGACACCATATTTTATACCATGCGCCGGATTGATGGCAGATCTCCAGGGAGCTGGCTTGCCGGGCATAAACAGAAGATGTCCGAGCAAGTAATCCTTCACATGGCCGAGTTACTAGCACGCCTACATAGTGTCCCTCTGGACATATTTTCAAAACATCTTGCTCAATTTGATAGCCCCACGGCTCTCCACGAAACAGTCGAGGAACGACACAGACGCAACCTTGAAACCTGGTTCGACTACGTTGATCGCGTTGATCATCCTCCTTCTCCAATGCTCGTTTGGATGCTACAATGGCTTCGTTGCAATGTTCCCGCTGACTAAAGTCGACCTGTATTGACCCATGGCGACTACAGTATTCATAATATGCTTGCGCGGGATGATCAAATTGTCGGCGTGCTTGACTGGGAATGCGCCGACTTTGGAGCTTCGGAGCAAGACATTGCGTATGTGAAGCCACATGTGGAGACGCATATTGAGTGGGAAAGGTTCATCGCACATTCTCATCTACATTGTGGAAGACAGCTGAATGATGAACATATGGCTTTCTACAGCATTTGGTCTTCCATGCGCGCTTTTATGGGGGGCCTCAAAGGGGCGATGAATTTGCAAGATAGTTTGACGCATGATCTCCGATCTATCCATCTATATAGATCAGGGATTTTATGGTGGGTTGATGGAACAGACTTTAAATTATCTTGAGAGAACGCAGGCTGCAACTACGTAAGAAATACATATTGTAGCTATAATCCTGTTTCTATATCATTATTTATTTTGTCTGGTCGTTCGCTTGACCTTAACCTCCATAGTTATGATCAACGCCCAGCATTCTCATCACAACGACCACTTCACAGAGCACCTCCAACACTCTAGGGTAACAGTCACTTTAGTCCGTATTCGGCAAATAACCCCACTATTTCCCCCCACCTAGCGCTAATTTACGGCAAAAGTGGAGCAGTCCACGCCTTTCCCGGATGGGAAATATCTCACTTCCCAAATTGGCATAGACTCATTTCCTGAACGGGAAACATCTCTTTACTGAAAATGGATGCATCTCTCTGCTGAAATTGGAGACACCTTTTGTTGACAAGTGGATGCATCGGTGGCTTTATCGCTGTATTTTACTAATAATAATAATCCTTCAGATTCAATATTTATAATCATTTGATAGAATGACGGACATATTCCCGCCCCACACATGATAACCTAGCATAAAAAGCTCATGTCCATCCCTCAGAGCCTTCATCTTCTGAGCATTCGAGTTCTTTCACTACAGGACCTGGTACATCCTTTGCACATTTTCAATGCACCTCTGACAACCTCAAAAATCTTCAAAATGTCCGAATCACGCTTATTCAAGCCCTTGAAAATCGGCAATATCGAAGTGAAGCATCGTGTCGCCATGCCTTCACTGACCCGCTTCAGGGCGACTGATGATCATGTCCCAACTCCTTTGATGAAAGAGTACTACAGCCAGCGCGCCTCTGTCCCAGGCACCTTGATTCTCGCCGAGGGAACCATCATATCACCAGCCTCTGGTGGCTGGGCCAACGCACCGGGAATCTGGAACAGCGAACAGATCGAGGCTTGGCGAGCCATCACCGATGAGGTTCATCGCAGAGGCTGCTTCATCTTCTGTCAGTTATTCGGAATGGGCCGCGCAGCAAACCCCAATGTGGCCAAGCAAGAGGGCTTTCCTATCCTGGCACCCAGCGCGATTGCATTTGAAGGTGGAGCACTACCTCGCGCGATGACAATCGACGAGATCAAGGAAACGGTGGAGGATTTTGCCAACGCTGCGAAGAACGCAATTACCGCGGGGTTCGACGGTATTGAGTTCCACGCTGCGAACGGCTACCTCGTCGACCAATTCCTGCAGGATACCAGCAACAAGCGCGATGATGAGTACGGCGGCAGTGTGGAAAATAGGTCTCGCTTTTTCAGTGAAGCCATGCAGGCTATTGTTGACGCTGTTGGTCCTGAGCGTGTTGGGATCCGCCTGAGCCCCTGGAGCACATTTCAGGGCATGAAAATGACCGATCCAATCCCGCAATTCACCGACGTCATCAACAAGGCTGCCCAAGCAGGCCTGGCGTATATTCACCTCATCGAATCAAGAATCGCTGGATCCGATGACCACGAAGGCTCCGAAAAGCTGGACTTTGCATACAATCTGTGGAAAGGTCCTTTCCTTGTTGCCGGGGGTTATAATCCGGACGAGGCGCGCAAATTGGTGGATTTGCAACACCCGGATAAAGACATTGTGGTCATGTTTGGCAGGTACTTTGTTTCGAACCCAGATCTCGTGTACAGAGTTAAAGAGGGCTTGGAACTGAGCGCGTACGACCGCACCACGTTTTACGCCCAGAAGTCATCTGTGGGCTACGTGGATTACCCATTCGGCAAAGAATACCTCGCGAGCGTGCGAGGCTAGTTCCAGAACACTGGTTCGCGTGGTTATTATAGAGGTCTCGGTATAAACCAAGCTGTTGCTTCATACTTTCCCTCACGGCCGTTAAAAACGCAGAATATGGATGAAGAGGAAGAAAGTGACCAAGAATAGGATTTAACTTTTATTTGTTCTACCACCGTAACTACACTGAAGTGAATTTACTGCGTAAAGTCAAAGTCAAGACCAAATAACCCTTCAAGATCAAAAAGATTCGTGCATGGAGTTTCCGACATCCCAAATGTCTCGATTCCGTTTTGTTCACCCATTTGATGTTCCTCCCAGTTAATGACGTCCATTATTTCTGCATCATTAGGATCAAATAAGGGGGGATCGTGGACATCCTGGGTCTCAGGTTCATCAATCCCATGACCAACCCTATCCATCTGGATATCGCGCAACGAGGATTCTCTTTCCGTAATTTCCATCTCATCAGAATATTCAGTATCGCCACAATCGCTTAGGAGCTGATCATGGTCAACTCGCTCGGGTTGGTCCACACTCTGCCCCTGGTCACCCTCGTCTAAGAATGGGCTATCACAATATTCGTCTTCATCTTCTGTGCTTGAGATGTCTAGGCTGTCGGAGTATTCAGAATTGTTGTCTAGGTCGCCATGTGGTTCGAACAAGAGACTCCCGTCTTTTAACATGATATTCTCTTCTTTCGTTAATGGTCGATGCTTTCGCAGCATCTCAGCAGCCACGAAATGACACTCGCGCTCTGCAAATCCGATTGCGCAGAGATGCTGTTTCTGTCCAGGGCCATTCGTGCTCACACCTCTTTCCAAAAGGAACGCAATCATGTCTATATGGCCGTGTTCCCCGGCAGCTTCCAGCGCAGTTCTACCCTTTTAAATGGCACCTGGGGCGTCGAGGTCCGCGCCCAATTCGACAAGTCGTTTTGCAATGCCCAAACGGTTATAGATAGCCGCGGTTTGTAATGCTGTGCGGCCAGAGTCGTCCGCAGCTGGTGCGCATGGGTCGAATCCTCCTTTAAGTAACATTTCGACAACTTCGAAATCACCCATTTCGATTGCGATCGACAGAGGACTATTTTGATGCCCTGCGCTCATGGGATGATGCTGAATATTCTCTGCAACATTCAGAATTGCCCTCACTGCGTTTGTATTCCCTCTGGATATCGAAAGCTCCAGTGCTTTCAGAGCGGAGATGTCGCCATCTAGCATGATATTTGACTCATGGATTAGGTCCTCGCCCTGGTTTACATAATTCATACCATTTAGAAATGGCAAAGAATAGCAATCAGGCTTGTAACCGTGGCATAGGAGTCGGGCCGCGATTGGGTTGGATCTTTGCATAGCAAACCCCAAGACAGACCCTGGAACAAATCTCTTCCACCAAAATGGAATGAAATCACATGGAAGAGGACGGTAGATTTTCATTTTAAGACCAAAATCGACATTGCGAAATTGTGTATCGCAAGGAAGCCGAGCGTCCGAGACTGGCAGCCGATTTAAAAGATGGTCCACTGTAGCTGCATGGCCGAAATAGCAGGCGATTCCGAGGGCGGTGGTTTCCAACTGGAGGCTGTTTGGTGTGTTGTTTTCATGTGGACGGTTTTCCAACAATTTGATAATCAAATTGGCATCCCCACCAGATAGCTGGGCTACCAATGCGGCAGCGCAAAGTGCACCCGGGGAGTAGCCAGTTGGGTCCCTGGCGAATGCATGTTCTATTATTTCGGCATCATGGGTGAGGATAGCAGCCTCAAGGAAAGTCGCACTGTACTCATGATGGCGCAGGACATGGAAAAGTTGCCCCTGATCTTGCTGAAGAATCCTTTCAACAAGGTCCCAATCTCTATGCGACACGGCTCTCATTGCATCGCCGTATGAGACTTTGGCGCCTGCGTCGAGTAATGCGTGGCTCAACTGAATGACCTCGCTAGATGATTCATGATATGACCTGGAATCTTCCAGTATCCAACTCAGTGGTGATACGTCGTCTAGGTATTGGTTTGGGTCAGCACCCGCACTCAAGACGGCCCCGAGTAGTTCAGCGTTTAGAGCCCGCACTGACGCAGCAGCTGCATCCTGAGGTAGTACCGCCCCACATTCGAGCAAATATGAAACAATTTTTAGACTACAGTCGGTTATGTCCCAGCCGCCAACAAGAGCCGCCCCAGTTGGGGTCATAATGTCGCAACCTCTGTGTCTTTCGTTATTAACA
This sequence comes from Calonectria pteridis, assembly GCA_022837005.1. Classification (NCBI taxonomy): domain Eukaryota; kingdom Fungi; phylum Ascomycota; class Sordariomycetes; order Hypocreales; family Nectriaceae; genus Calonectria; species Calonectria pteridis. The sequence goes on from JAKZGU010000146.1 coordinate 78,717, forward strand.
TCCATGAAATATCGATTCCAGAGTATTTTAGATGATTTTGGGGTGGTTCGCACCACCCGGTTATGATCCGCTCCCTGATCATGCAAAAACCTTATCATCTCGATACCATCTTCGAGACATGCCAGATGTAAGGGAGATGGAATAGAAGCATTGTTGCCGTCTATTTGCATGTCGAGTGAAAGCAAAAACTCACAACACTCAACTTGACCTCCCATTGCAGCCGCGTGCAGCGCAGTGCATCCATACTTGTTCTCCTGAGTCACATCAAATCCGTTTTTGTGAAGGAGCTTGAGCACGCCCAAGTTGCCACTGTATCCGGCAGCCAGGGCCACATCAGGTGTTAATAATCTCAATTTGGTCTCTTCTGTGGTCCGTCGCATGATGCATTCCATCAGGGCTTGCCTAATATGGGGATTTCCGTGCCCGGCGGCAAGAGTAAATGCAGACACTTGGGATAGCGGACCCTTTTTTGTGGGAAGTATCCAACACGAACTGGCCCCTCGATGCAAAAGAAGATCTATGACTCGGATATCATCAAAAATTGCTGCACCCTGAATGGCGAGAAGTAAGGGTGGCCCATCGGGTGGGCAAAAAGTATGGCCCACAGCCTGCGTGGCCTGGAATTCATCGGGGTCGGCGCCCCTTTCGAGAAGATCATCGCATAGTTCGTAGATACAAGCTGCCGATGCAACCTGCAATGTTGTGCGTTTTCTGGCGTTTATTTGGATGGATATGCTCGCTGATTGACCGCATTTTAAAAGCCATTGGAGTAGTCGAACTATTTTGGCTGTGTGTTCCTTTTGTTCCCACTGACATTCCAGATCAATGATTTGGAACCCTAAGTGGAAAAGCGCTTCGAAGATGCCTCGAGTTGTCCACGTCTTAATTTTGTTCTTATCCAGAGAAAATGTTCCAGACATAATGCCCGAGCGTTCCATAATATCTAGAATCAATCCCACATTCTCTAGATTGAAGATCCTGATTGACTTGTTGGAAAGATGAAAGAGGAATATCATTAGCTGTTCTTGCATAGCTTGGCTATTAGAAGGATGCAAAATTATATTTGCGCAAGCTGACATTTGGCCGGAATACTGCTCTGAAATTGTTGCTCTCAATATTGATGTTAGGCGAGGGACAGAGCGTATTTGCATAACGGATTGTTGATATCTAAAGGCACCTAGCATGTGTTCTAGAGGTAGAGTCCGGATCGAGACTGGATCGTTTGTTCGAATTCGGTGGCACACTTATCGCAAGATCTAAAGAAAGTATTAACGTCTTTGGGCTGCTATTGTTATTCTAGAGAATCCCATCCTTTAGTTCTAAAGAATGAAAGCGTAACCATGGAATATTTTCTGGCCAAGCTATTTTTGCAGTTGAAGGTAAAGCTGATGGCGATGATGGAGGAGTTTGAAATATGAGATGCAGGTTGCTGGGCGGCTTAGGGCTGGGGGCTATGGATAAGTAGTTAGAAAAGTAGGAATGGGAAATTGGCCCATGTGGCTACCAACCAGGACCGTATATGTTTTAGCGATATTAATTTGTTTCCCTGTGGACTTTCTAGGTGGCGATAGCATGACTGCACATCAAAACTTGCGTCTGCTTTCCGTTGCATCGATGTTTTTTGATGTGATGGTCTATATACTGCCACCCAGCTTCTCCAATATTTTTTCGAAATCCCCAGAGCCTCAAATGGTGCTCCAACTGGTGTTTTCTGCTTCTCTGTTAGATAAAGTCGAATGGTTAAATGAATTGGAAAGTTACGTGACTTGGAAGTCATCCTCCATCAATCGATTCAGAACTTCCTTGAAGGATAAATCGTGTTCGATGAGCCAATCTAGGATCGTAGCTCGACGACTCAGCCACTCGCCATCGGCGTGCCGTTTTGTTGGTGGAGCCATGGCTGATTGTGGGTGAACAGGTCAGCGATTGTGCGTAGGAAAAATGAACGAGAAGAGTGAAGCGAGCTTCGAGGTTTTCGATAGCCGAGAAGGCGAAGGTGGTAGTTTATTTATAGGTCGACGGTGATAGAGAGGAACATGTCATTCCTTTTCAGGCTGGATTCAAGAGTTGCCCTTGTTTTGCTGAAGGCTGACTGCATGAAGACCAATGATGCAGGGGAGACCTCGATCAGCTACAAGAGGTCTCATTGGCGGTGTGTAGTCCGTGGCTGAGGGCGAGACCGATTTTGATTCGATAGATCCAACTTCTGAAAAGTGAAAGCGGGGTCTTGTGCTGGGCCGAAATGCTACTATTGGTGAGTTCCAATGTCGGAAATGCATTTTGCGTGGTGCCTCAACGCCTTCAATTGGGCGAGGCGCAGTAAATTGGGCCGCAATTTCACAAGGCAACTGGTCTTGGTTCGCGGGGCATCATGATCAATTCAACACGGCTCACTATCTCCTTCAGTTTCCTCAAGTACCTATTCCCTTGCCGGGCCCTGCATGAGACACATTCAAATCGAACACCATGTCACATAAGCAGCCAACGAAGTGAGTGCGATATCCTGGATAGGCGATTTGCCCTTTTTGATGCGTACGCCAACCCCTATACCCTGAAAAAGAGTGCAGAGAGCCGCCGCCACAGCCCTAGTCTCCGGAAACAGAAGAAGAGTGCCAAGGGTAACATCGACAAATGGGACCAGGCGCGTCGACTCGTCATCTGGGGCTCTGCCGAGCTGATATCCGTAAAAGGCCGGTGTGAACTGTCCATGGGTGAAGCGGCTGAAGCCTCCAAGGAAGCAGGTGCCGGTAACGCCCCAGAGCGCTGCCTTTTGTATGACGTTGGTGACATGCATATATGCCATTTTAGGCGGTTGGCTGGTCATTCAAGTTGGGTCAGCCAAAGCACCCCCGGGCTCGCGGTACGGAAGCGCGATTGATGCCGATCTGCTTAATGTTCATTCAACGGAGCTGTAGAAGATATGCCTTGATAAGACAGAACAAGATTTGTGATGGAAACCGAGAAATTTCTTTGGATTCTGAGCGTCAGCACGTAAGCCCACCGCACCGCGATTGTTGTCAGATTCTAGTCTGGAGGACAGGCCAGGTTTGGCGGCATTCCTAATCGGTTAAGGCATTCTTGACGGGACCGCGTAATATTCAGCACTTGCAAGGCCCAAATATCAACTCTAACTGAGGCAAAACTCGCTGCGACAGGTCATCCAACAGAGACCACCTAAGGGAAGCGATGTTCAACTTCAACCAGTCTAGCCCGTGCTCGACAAGTTTTCCCGCCCTGATGAGGGTGTGGCATCGCAGGTGATTGTTTGGGGTCTACTGCCTGGAAGTGAATAGAAAACACAAATTTCCGTGTCACTGAAGCCTTGATGCACGCGCTTGCGAACTGTTCATAGATCGGCTACACTGCAATTACCAGCAAATATGTCCTGAGAATAACACCTAAAATCTCATGACAGTGTACACAAGAAGCGCCTCCTAGCTCCAAATTAATGTAGGCGCTGTTTGTGGCTACGACTTACGAAGGGAATAAGCAAGCAGGAACATACTCCTGCAGGCCAAGCAATTCCGGATCCGCGTGCGCCGCTTCGTTGGCTTTGTTGGGAATCATCATGTCCGAGTATTGAATACATATTAACTCGGAAGACTCCGCTTAAATCCGCAACAATTGCCAGAAGGTTTGGCGAGTAAAACAGCCTCTCGAGATTTGACCGATATGCGGAGCATCAGCAAGTAAGCGGGCGGCGGCTATGTCAGATTCTAGTTACATGCGACGAGGACCAAAGAAGTCAAGGCGCGGGGTTGGGAGTGTCAGCTTGTATCAGCGAGGCCAGTGAAGGATAATCTCAATTTTTACCAAGAAATTAACAAATTTTTGACCTCTACAGTTGACCAATTCTTCAATAAGATGATGAAAAGGCGGGGAGCTATTGACGAAGACATCCCCTTCCCCATGCCATGCTTCAAGATGATTGACTATCCGTCCTTGCCATCTACAGCTTATTAGAAAGCACCAGAACAATGAAACATAAGTATCAAACTCAGATCTCCATATTTCAAGATCAAAGGAATACTCAAGTAAGGCCATGCTGCCTCGTTCCCTATTTAACATCATACTCAATGTCTGCCACAGTCGGAATCCGATGCAGCTTCAAATCCAAAAAGCCAGCGAGCAGCTGCACTGAATCCCAAACGACCTCAAGATCCTTCTGAGAAACGCCAATCCTCCTTGTCCCACGCAGGTGCCAGTGCGTCGGGCCCTTGAGGTTCTGAATCATCATGCACGACACCATGACCATCTGCGTGTCAAGATCGCCGAGGACCTGACGGTCGGCCAAGTACAGCCCGTACGTAATGTGCTGGCTGATCCAGTCAATATCCTTGTGGTCGGCGAACAGGCTCAGCGTGGGCTCCGCATTTCGCTGGTACAGCTTGTCCAGCCAGGCCCTGCCGAACGCGCGCGTCTCCTCGTTGCACTGCCAGCCCTCTCTCGTCACGCTGCGATCCTTGTCCTCCTCCCTTTCGACCTCGTTGATGGAGATAAGGGACACCATGGGCTTGGAAATTCCAATGACGGCGACGCACTTGACCAGGGCCTCGCGCAAGCGCCGGATCAATTGCTGCCTCTGTGCGGGGGTGGAGAATTCGGGTTTGGCGATGAGATACAGGTACAGGTCTTTGCAAAGCGCTTGGTCATTGCCACCGGCGAGGGTAGCGATTGCGGAGATGTACCATTTGTCGTCGCCCAACTCGGTGCCTTGATAGTTTTTCTCGATTGTTTCGAACAGGGCGTTGATGTTTCGGTCACTCATTTTGGACGACTTGTGGCTGTTTCGTTCTGTGTGTGGTACAGATGGAAGGGAAAAGGATGCACTCGATTCTGAATCGAGGACGGGTTTTAAGCCCCGAAAAGTGGGCACAAAGATGACATAGCTTACAGAATGAGGTCCGATGTATAGTACTCATCTTGGTTTAGTATGTGCTTCCTTGCTGCAAGGTTCGGTGTGCTGACGCTCTTATTGGCGCCACCAGGTTGCACTCAGCTCAAGTAGGTGTCATCACCTCCGAGGTCGGGCCTAGCAAACTTGATAGGTCCTGCTGAGTAGATACAACATGATTAATGTGAGACACTATTGTGGATAGATGCTTGGGATAGAAATCTGCATTTGAAGTGCCACGATTCTATGCTCTGGCGTGTTTTGGTACAGGAATCTCTACCCCGGAATTTTTTCACTTAACTCCAGACATTTGAACCGCTATCTATCAGTGTAGAAGAATTGGTACATAGCTATGAAGAGGGGTAGATGGGCCGTTGTGAGCTTTCTTCAGCCAAATATCTTTCCTATAAATTTGACGAATTCACATATGCCGTGGACCAACAAGGTACTCCACAGATTGCCGTAGACCTACAGATGGCCAATTAGACAAAGCCACAACCGCAAACCAAGCCGCCTGTGCAGATCATCTAGCCATCTTGAGTCTGGTTGTCATTAGCGACCTGAATCTCTCCCGCGATTTGCGGGGTTCACTCCGTTTCCACGGCATTCCAATTTTATCACTGTGATTGAAGCTTTACTTCAGCGGCTAAATACGATCGAGATTTAGCTGTAAAATCGCTGTGACAAGGTCGCTATGCTCTTCTCGAAAAATGCATGGCATCTACCTGATTAATAACTTGACTTCCTATCACTCCCTACGTTTGTGGCCGGTCGATATGTAATCCGCATCAAATTATCGTCGGCAGTGGACTTTTTTGCACCTGCCGCCTGTGGAGGCATAGCCGGCGAATCATGATGTAGTGTGGGTTATGCCGGCGTCGCTATGACGCTCGGCAGGAAATTGAAGCAAGGTAATTATCTATCTATCCCAGCCTTTGGAATTAGAACTACAGACCCCGATGAAGCCGTCTCCATTGCGCCCTGTGGTTGGTATCTACTAAGTCGAGGCTAGCTGCAAATGAGTGATCACCTCTCGGTGCGGTTTACACTTCGCGACCAAAACCACAGACATGAATGTGGCGTTTCAGTATTTCCAGGTAGTAAGATAAATCAGACGAATTACAAACAGTCTTTACTATCGTCTGGTCTATCCTTTCACCAAGTGACTCCCCATTCGGAAAACCGAGGGAGTCGGTCGCGGCCGACAACAGCATCAATCACAGCATGCGGCCTAGTCATAAAGTCCCCCTTCACGGCAACAGCGGCAACAGCCACACAAGTGCACGCGGGTTGGTATCCATTCCTCCCTGTACGCTCGTTGCCAGCGTAAAGGCCAGGTCAATCTCCGGGATGGACTCCTTTGCATATTTTGCCGCTGCAGCTTTTGTCTCCTTGGTCGCATTCCAGCCAGGGCTCTCTTCGCCAATTTTCAGGAGACTCATTTTGAATTCGGTCAATTGGACGAAAAAAGGCATTCGAAGCTCGCTTCCATGGCGAAACAACGGCGGCAAGATGGCGAAAAATGAGGATGAAATCGAGCAGCCCTAGGTTAGCAGCTGCCGGGCTAATCTTTTTATGAGTCTCGATAATTTCGTGCAAGAGTGGGTCGAGAGTCAGGATATTACTCGCCTAAGTACGTTCCAGGTATGTGTAGATTTCATTACTCGTAACGACAACACTCTTTGTCCCAGCCAAGGTCATCAAATCTTTGGCCAATTGCCTAGACTCAAACTCCATTATTGGCTAGTATGCTATAGGACCAAGGCTAGGCAAGAGAATGTGATGATGTAGCTTGAGGTTCTATGCTCTATTAATATGAACAGTAAGTTCACCTAAAAAAGATTGCAGCACTTACATCATTTCCATACTCACTGAACTCGGCTGATTGCCATAGCACGCGCTTCGGCAGTATTTATGACGACAATAGGAAAGATGCCGAACAATTTTGCCGTTGCAACGGGTCCTTTCTTTTTGGGCCAGGAATTCCATCTTAGAGACGGCTTCTCAATCGGTGAGTCATGTAAATCGCCAATGTTGGGTAATTTCAGCAGTTTCTTATTGTCTCTGTTGTGCTTGTTTGCTGAGAGGGCCATGACAAAATATAGCCATGATCTGAATAGATAGCCAGGCCTGGGAATGCATAACAAGACATTGCCGAAAATTAGATACATGAACGTAGATCTGTAATATGCACCACGTTTTGAAGATGTGTTGAACAGTTCAGGTGATTGATCGCATTTACGAGTTCGTACGATCAGATGGCAGCTGTGCCTGTAGGGTAGCGTCGAACCTGGCCAAGATCAAATTGACGAAAGATCCGATACCGATTGCCTTGGATTGCCCCAATGGGAAAATGGACTAATAATGGTGCCTTTCTTACAAGAGTAAAGCCAAGCTAGGGGCTTACAACTGGTCGCCACTTTCTAGTATTTCAGATTTGGCAGGCCCAAGTAGGACCTGAACGAAACCTAGATCTATAACAAACCAGGTGAATCATTACGGACTTTACGATGGAAATTAACGAGTCATTTGTGTGCTGGTCCCCTTTCATTTGGCCACGTTCTGCTGTGCTGTCAAAAGATCCTTCTCCCATTCTCCTACGGCACCAGCTCAGGTGTTGCCGGCCTATCCATAAATTTGCACGCTGCTGAGTCAATTGAATGCTGGTAATAAGTGCATGTTTTTTTCCACAGGATGGCGGCAGGGCTGAATTAGAGTTTCTCTATTGCCCATGATATTATCATCATGACATACTCTCGACCACGATACATGATAGGAGGATGAGGGCAATCTATTGTCGTCACTGTATGGATGGCAGATTTCTTTGGTCAAATGGAGTTGCCCATCCATTCGGGGCCCTCGAAAAATCAGTGGCTGATCCGCGCCACGCGATCACACCGTGGCCCAGCCAACACCAAATTTGTGGCGGCGCGAAGCTCCCGACAACGCGCTACGCGGCTTCATGGTCTGGCCCAACCTTGGACAAGACCCGAATAACTCGGACTTCAACGACGCAACACTTTCGTTAAAATGACGTCAGAGGTATGAGGCCACTGTGCATCTCTGCACCTCACCCAACCTCAGCCGCCGGAACACGATGCCGCGCAGTCCCTCATTCACGGAGGATACCGTGTGTGGATGGGGGCTTTGAAGTCGTACGACATCACGACTCTCTTGGGGCCTGGATATGCATTACGATGGAACATGAAGCAATGGTTTCCAAGGAGCGGAGAGAACCAGCGCGCTTACGGTGCACGTGGCTTCAGTCCAGGCGCCGGGTTGTGTCTTTGGATTCGCACTCTAATCCGCGATGGCCTCGATTCCATTGGCGAGGCTCGATGCGCCGTGGCAAAAATAGGCCCAGGAACCACGTCTCGAATACCCGCGACAACGCCTTAGATGTGCTCACTAAAAAAGACAGAGGCTCGCTCTGCTTGGCGCTGACCAGATCGACTTTCTTCTTCTTTTTTTTTTCTCTCTCTCTTTTACCGAGAGACCGGCCACACACAACGAAGGGGGGCACCCTGTTTCTCCGTTTGAATTCTGGGCTGGAATGCAAGTCTTGGACTAAAGCGGCCGATGCAAAAAATTAGGATCCAAGGCCAAGTGTTTAATCGGACCGGGCTATGCTTGAATAGGCTAACAGATCTGTCAAAGGTATGCGGCATTCCTTGGATTCGAGCTTGAATGCGTCTGCATTCGGCTCAAAAAGCCAGCTCCCCGGTCTGCGCACCCAACCTTTGGCCCTCGATTTTCTTTTTGGGGTCTTTCTTTTCCCCCATAAACTTCTCTACTCTCCCTCACATCCAGGTTGAGAGAAAAACAAAACAGACGAGGGGAGATGTCTGCCTGACCAATCTGTATCTCCTCTTGACAGGGGAGCGGTTCTTGGACGGCACACCCTCGCTCTCTCATCCAGAGCCCGTGCTCTGGTCACGAATATGGCGGTTACCGTCAAGACGTATTTGGTAGGCGAGACAATGGTTCTCTGGTCTTAAGCTGCAGCTGGGCGTCTAACTCGTTTCTCCAGACTATAGAATGGTCCTTGGTTTCACTATGTCTGGTCGTCATCCTGACCCGCCTGGCCGTGCGCACACGCAAGCTCATGTTTTCGTTTTGGCTATCGGAGATTTTTCTAATTCTCGCCTTCCTGTCTTTTCTCACACTCGTCGTTGGTGACACCTACTCCTTCTCAAAAAACAACGCCGGCTTCAACAGCTACGCGAATCCGTCCTTTTACGAGGCAAGTTCTGCCACGTCGCATTGCCTGGGCAGCCCCCTAACCATTCGAGCAGTGGCTGTATGCCGCCGACATTGTTTTCGACATTGGCTTTTACTTTCCGAGATTCAGCTTACTCGCCTTTTACAATGAATTGTTTCCCATCAGCGAGGTAGCCCTTCGAAAAGCCCTCACGTTTATCACAATCTACACCATCGTTGCTTTCTTGATAGCGGGGTTTTTGGATGTGTTTTGGTGTGGTTGGAACATCAAAACAAACTGGTACGTTGGTTCCGACCGTGGTCTTCTAATTCACGGCTCATGTTTCATTCACAAGGTCGCCTACATCTCAATGTACTCTGCTGGTTGCCACCAAAACCCTGTACATCAACTGGACCCTTGGCATTGTTTCCGAAATTATGAGTAAGATCTCCTTGTTGAACAGCTCTGATGCAAGACTGATATTTGTCTCGCGCCTCAGTTTTTGCGCTACCATTTGGAATGCTGAGGAGATTGAAGCGGACACCCAGGAGAGAGAAAATCGCGCTGATATCTGTGCTTGCCATTGGGGCGATATCGGTGCTGGCAAGTATTGTTCGATTCACCATTTCCACCTTGGCATTAGCTAGTTTCACCACTTGTAAGCGAACCATGCGGGTGGTCCCAATCTGTCGCGCGCTCACCTTTGCATGACAGATCTCATCGGATCGACCGAAATTGCGACGCAAATTTTAGTAGTGGCACTACCAGCTTTGCGACCCCTGCTACCGTCCATATCCAAAACCTGTAAGAGGATCCCAAGCTACTTAACGTCACGGAGAAGAGGAAGCTACGGAAGCAGCGCCGAGCTGGGAGGTACCTCATTCAGTACAGTGCCAGGCAGCCGGGGAACAGAGAGGACTGTGGGATACGACAGCTGCGATCTGCCCTCTCTTCCCGATCTCAACGACCTCCCCGAGGCACATTTGGCACGCGAAAAATGAATACGATTGAGCAAGAGTATGGAGAACTATTCCAAGGCCAAAATTTTGGCAATCACGGAGCGGGATCTCGGCACTTCTCAAAAGGAGCCTCAAGTGGTACTTGGCTGTTGGGTCAAACCATATCTGCCGCATGCTATCGAGCCGGATCTTGACAGTGCAAAAATGCGCCCAAGATAAAAAGGCCCGGACTGCTGCAGCTCGGTACACTGCCTGCGACGGATGATGCTGCTCAGTTGTCCACACCTGAGCGGTATCCGTTCTACTCTCACAGCCCCTTACACTTGGATGGTTTCTTGTCAAAGAACACGACGGTACACGTGTCGGGGTAATATGGGATTTTGACTTGGTTAAACCCTCCCTCCAGTGGAAGAAAAAAAGCAGGCTGCTTCAATCCTCGACGCGTTTGCACAAGGGCCGATATGCTCATCCGAATAAGCCGTCTTTGAGCAACGGATGGGCCCAGACGGGTTACTACTACATGCAAAAATCGTGCCTTCTGCTGTAGGACCGAATACAACGAGAGAAAAGTTGCCATAGCAGGATAAGCAATGATGGGATTCGGACATGGTAAGTGTGATTTGTTGCAACTAGATACTTGGATGTCATCTGATGGCTTTCCTTTGGTGGCAAAATTAGAGCGAAACGAACACTTCCCTCACAAAAAGACTTTCAAGCGTCGAAATATAATCACGCTCAGTAAATCACCAACTGCTCTCACTCTTGAAGCACACGAGAATCTCGAGTTGATATTTTATGCACTGGCGACTCATCCTTACCTACGCTACTCATACAACTCGCCACACCACAAGGGCCAGCCATTGTGGCCATGAAGGCGCAGCTCATCTTAACCCCCGGTCTGTGTCAGGTGAGATCCCAATCCAACTCATTAAAGTTTCCCGACCGACAGTCAGTTTGATGGGATTTGCGAGCTGATGGGCACCGTGCCGTGTATCTATGCACGAGTTTTGTGGGCGCTTTCAGTCGATAAATCCACGGTCTCCATCGAGACCATTGTTGCTTGCATTAGCTCATTAAAAATCGAGGACCGAGTGGAGTTCATGAAGGGTATGATAGCTAAAAGAGCTTCTCCATCCAGGAAGTCCTTCATGGTGGTCTGAGTATCAAAGGAACCAAAGAATCCCGAGACTCAGGGTAGAGAGCGGATAAAGCATAGCGAAATAATACCACACCTTACCCGAGCATAGAGCTCAGTATTTCCATGAGAGCAAATACAACTCAAAGCACCGCTTGGAATAGAGGCTAAAGCAATCCTTCCACGCTAAGGATATAGTGAAATAGTGAAGGGACAGAATTAGCATTATATACAGGCATCAGCTTAGCCAAGTCACGCTCAATGCAGCAAATTTCTATAAATAACCGGTTCAACTAGCGTAATATAAACGATCCATGTATGCATGCAGGTTCCCATCACTTCCGGCTCCGTGGACACAGCCCCGTACAATAAGGTGTGCCGATTGATCGCCAGCGCAGTGGCCTCCAAGGAACATGGAAGCTATGTGCGAATCATCATGGGATAGACCCATAAAGATCCCATATCTGTATCTATTCAATCCATGCCCAGGAGAGTGTTTTCTGGACATGGCCCAACTCTGCTCCAATTTCCACCAGGGATCCGATCTGCATGGCCTGTATCCTGCAGTAATTTTCTCTGAGGTCACAAGTGCATCAAATAAGACATGGTGTCCTAATATCATCAATTCAGTGAATCCCATTTTTTTTCCGTCTTCCAATTGATCACTCCCGCTCAAACGGATTCACGTGCTAAAGCTATCGCGTGCGGAATCCGGCTAAGAGGAGCTGAAGTATTTGGAATTCATGCGCGCTAGCTCACCAGAGCCATGCCCAATCAGGCAGTTTCGAGCCGAGCCCCGGTTCTTCTCTCTCCGCCGCTCATCTCAAGAGCCATCCGGAGGTGCTGACGAAACGTGTTTAGCACTGATGAGCATGTCGCCTTACCGCAAGAAGCTAGCGCTGCCATCAGCGATCCAGGCAGTTTAAAAAAGAGAGACTGGGAGGGGGGAAAGAAGCAGATGAATAAAATAAAGTTGAAAAAGAAAATGGCTCGCTTCTAGCAACCGCATTACCGCCAGAAATATCCTTAAAAAAAAAAAACTGGAGGCGGCCGATCCCAGCGTCCCCCCAGCACGAGTGTATCACACAAAGAGCCAATCAATCGCTTTGGGCTCGGCCAACAGCACACTAATGCGGGAACAACATCGCTTCTCCTTCACGTTTCCCCTCCCGAGCGCGCTGCCGCCTCACCTCTTCCTGGCCTGGCTGCAAAGCTACATCCCGACGCTGGACCACAACATCTCCGTAGCCCAGTACACCGAGATCCCCTCGCTGCCCAGCTCCATCGCCAACGACCTTTTCATTGGCCCGTTTGACGACACGGTGCGCACCTACCACGTCCTGGAGCGATACGAGCTGGTCCCCGGTCTCATAGCGCCGCAGCAATGGCCCGCCGTCTATAGGCGCGTGCCCAATGGCGTACGCCTCCGCGTGTCCGCCCCCAACGGCAACATCATCCGCTCGCAGTGGACGGTCCGCATGCGCCGGGACACGCCGTCGCCGTCGCCATCGCCGGCCGCCGAGGAGAGCACCCCCGCGTCAAGCTCGGCCACCGAACTCGGCGAGGAGTGGGAGCTGTTGGACGAAGGCATGCTCGAGGGCCACAGGCTGCTCATGGCCTTTTCCAGCAGGTACATTAACATGATTCACCAACATCTATCGCGAAGTCTTGTCGACGAGGGGTTCAAGGCGTACTTGAATGGGACAATGCCTAGGGCGTTGCCGTGACTCGATCTACCTATGAGGCAAATATGTCTGGCGTTGAATACGGTTTCTTTTGGGACATTTATGGGTTTATTTGGGCCCCGTCCATGGCGGCTATACAAGATAACGGGATTTTTGATGGTGCTAGGGTTTAAAAGTTGTAAGAATAATGGAGCAGCCTTGTTGGCTTGTGGGCTTCTCGTGCCAAGGAGATGAACCGTGATGGCGCAACCGCAGACTTAATTATCAGGTCTTTCGCTAGAAAATTCACAAAACCCTTTGAAATGTTTAACTCAAATGCTATAGAACCGTTTTGTCGAGCAGATCCTTCCACCGTTGTGTGTATGATCTGTGTGATTGAAGGACTGCTGCCTGCGACAAGATTTGATGCAGCATGAAATTCGTGGCATCAAAACGTTCTCCATTTTAATCTAAGCACAGTATTATCAGAATTAATGCCACAGCTGATCTCAACCCTTTCAGTCGAGCCTCTTAGATCTATTCATTTGTCTTCTTGGTGATGTCAAAGGATTCGAAATCAATCACCATTCAATAATTAGGACCTTGCCCCCAGCACAGCAGACTCATTCTCTACAACAAACAGCAACGCGGTAAATAAAGCTTTTTTCTCAGCAAGTCTACCGCAATAACTCTTTGAGCTATAACTATCAAGGCCCTTTATTGTTGAACACTATTTGTGTGCCACCTTTGTGGCCGGCTCCTGGATCACCTGTTTGAGCCAACCACTTGTTTTTTAACCTAGAGGTAAAATCAAGGTCCTTGTGGCAACTATGCTGGGGCCCATCATGGCTACAAAAAGCCTGCGCGTCGCCTTTCGAACCACATCTTATTCTTTTACTCATACACACTCGATCCCAACGCTAACTCCCTCGAAATAAAGCATCATGTCGTCCTCTAGCCCCTTCTTCATCCTTCCCTGCGAAGTGAGGCTCACCATCTATCATGCGTACTTCGCACTTGCAGATGGGTACATTCCCAGTTCCGATTTGCGGGGCCTGAGAACGTCGAGTGGTGAACCAATTCAGTTGCACCTGATGTATACATGCAAGCGCATCGCGCAAGAAACACAGGGTCTTCCGCTATCTCTCAACACGCTCACATTTTCTACCCTTGACTCCGATTATTTTAACCTAGCTGCACTCAGATTTGCGGGTCTTCAGCCTGAGCTTCAGAAGCGAGAGGAAGAGTTGCTTCGCAAATTTTCTTGTCTTATTGATAGCCACCTTTACACAGAGGTAGCAAATGAGTTTCCAATATTCAAAGCAGCACTGGATGATCTGACGTACCGGAACCGATCCTTCAAGGATGGGCTCAGGGTAAGATCTGTATACAATCAGGCGACTTCGCACCTGTTCAGACTCCTCATCTCGGTCTTTGCAAGTGACATTAAACCCCAAGTCGAGGAATTATCGCCCGCAGAGTATATCCAGGAGACCTATTGTACGCTTTGGAAAATGTCGAATATCCGCCATGCACCTTGGTCCATACCAACATGGGATGAGCTTGACCAAATGTCGGCGGTTATTCCAAGGGAATACAGACACTTCTCCATTCCTTTCAGCCACTTCAAATGCCCCTTGAAGATTTCTTTCTCGGCCGCAGCTGCATCCATCGCTTTCCTCAACTCTACCCCACGGAACACTCGGGATCAAATTCGGCATATTGTCCTAAACGAAGACAATCCAGGTGCGGTCTTCCCCGCGTCCCATGGACAGGGTCTGATTCCTTTCTGCCAAGAGAATCCCCATCTTCGTATCGAACGGCGTATAAACATATGGAGGGCTTGTTTTTCTTGGCACTATAACAGAAGCACGACTTCACTGCTCAGCAATTTGGATAGTCTTTCATTTACAATGGCAGAATGGCTCGCTGAAGCAATGGCACTTGTTCCATCAGGAATGCCTCCCGATTCCATGGTTACCTTTTTCGACGGGAACCCGGCACCCGAAGCATGCTCGCTCATCTTCCGGGATGCCATTCAGAGGGATCTGGCTTACCTGCGCCTCCTAAAAATTCCCCAAATCTATGAGCGTCCTCATTATCCCTATTATCACCCTTGCAACGACGTATATCACTATTCTCAGCGGTCTCGGACACTGACGGTTGGACTGCAACATTTGGCAAACCCGTCAGGCACCATTCGATGCAACTTTGACCCAGGCGAGACGCAGAGTCTAGAGCAAGAGAACCACTCCATCGACTTGGTAGAATGGTGTTCCATTTGGGTGCGTCGCGAGCCATTTTCATTTGCCTTGACGCCTACGTTTGCGAATTTACATGAATTCCTCCAAAAGATGTCACCAACCTTTGAGGAGCGTGAAAGAATGAGGGAGTATGCTGAAAGGGTGCAATTCATTACCCGCGAGGAGCACGAATATATGACTGAGATGGATCTTGTATGGACGTGACACAATTGAGAATGAGAAGGTTCATTGAAGGTCCGATACTAGCGGTGTTGCACCACACCCGACATCTTCCTCACAACGGATTAATGGATGTGCGGCAAAGGGATTAATCAGGAATGGTATTTTTTCCCCTACTGCCTGCTGGGAGGTATGCGGACTACACTAAGCATGGGTTTCATGCTCACCACTCTTGTTTGATGTCATCTTATTTTAATATAATTACCCGTTGGCGTTGTGGGTCGGGTCCGCCCGCCAACCTTTTACGAGGTTGGTCACAAAAATGCCAGATAGCCATAAAATTCCGGATATTATAGTTGCTTAGATTTTAGCTATAAAAATCATTATTTTTTATTTATAAGAATTTAGACTTTTATCTATAGTTATTTTTTATTTAATAAGCCTAAAAATAATAAAAATTAAAAATAAGAAAATAATTAAAAATAAATATTATAATAAAAATAATAAAAATTATATTTTTAAGCTTAATTAAGCTATTTAATATAAAAGGCTTATTTTTAATTATTATATTTAATTTTATTAA
The DNA here is from genome assembly GCA_022837005.1 of Calonectria pteridis. Lineage (NCBI taxonomy): Eukaryota > Fungi > Ascomycota > Sordariomycetes > Hypocreales > Nectriaceae > Calonectria > Calonectria pteridis. The sequence continues at coordinate 94,576 of JAKZGU010000146.1, forward strand.
TTATATTTTATTTTTAATTTATATTTTTATTTATTTATTATATAATTATTTTAAGATTTTATAATTTTT